>PVLD010004466.1:0-124954 GCA_004027595.1 Dinomys branickii
ATAGATGGCTTTGATCAGATTGAGGTAGGGGCCATCTATTCCTATTTTTTCTAAGGTTTTTAACATGAATGCATGTTGGACTTCATCGAAAGCCTTTTCTGCATGTGTTGAGATGATCATGTGGTTTTTGTCTTTGGCTGTATTGATATGATGTATTACATTAATTGATTTGCAAATATTGAACCATCCCTGCATCCCTGGAATAAATCCAACCTGGTCATGGTGTATAATTTTTCTTATGATTTGGTGTATTCTATTTGCTAGTATTTTGTTGGGTATCTTTGCATCTATGTTCATTAGGGAGATTGGCCTATAGTTCTCTTTCTTGGTTGGGTCCTTCTCTGGTTTTGGTATCAGTATAATACTTGCCTCCAGAAATGTGTTAGGGAGAGTTGCTTCCTTTTCGATTTCATGGAAGAGTTTGAGGAGTGTTGGCATTAAATCTTCTCTGAATATTTTATAGAATTCTGCTGTGAATCCATCAGGGCCTGGGCTTTTCTTTGTTGGTAAGTTTTTAATGACATTTTCAATCTCATTAATTGATATTGGGTTGTTCAGGATTTTTGAATCTTCCTGATTCTATTTTGATAATTTGTACCTTTCTAGGAATCTGGCTATTTCTTCTGAATTTTCTCTCCTATGGGAGTAAAGATTTTCAAAGTAGGTATTAATGATCTTTTGGATTTCTGTGGGATCTGTAGTGATTTCATCCTTTTCATTCCTTATTGCATGAATTTGAGTTCTTTCCCTTCTTTTTTTGATAAAGTTGGCTAGGGGTTTATCAATTTTATTTATTCTTTCAAAGAACCAACTCTTTGATTCACTTATGCTTTGTAGTTTTCTTCATCTCAATTGCATTAACTTCTGCCCTGAGTTTTATAATCTCCTCCCTTCTTTGGGCTTTTGGTTTGGGTTGTTGCTCTTTTTCTAAGAGTTTGAGGTGTAGCATTAGGCTATTTATTTGCTCTCTTTCTGTTTTCTTTATATATGAGTTCATCGCTATAAATTTCCCTCTGAGGACTGCTTTCATTGCATCCCACAGATTCTGGTAGGTTGCATTTGCATTTTCATTTGTTTGTAGGTATTTTTTAATTTCTTCTTTAACTTCTTGTGTGACCCATTGGTTATGCAGGAAGTTGTTGTCTAATTTCCAAGTGTTTATGCGGTTTTTGGAGTTCTCTTTGCCATTAATTTCCAATTTCATTGCACTGTGGTCAGATAATATGCATGGGATAACTTCAATTCTTTTGCATTTAGGTAGATATGCTCTATATGCTAGAATGTGGTCAATTTTAGAGAAAGACCCATGTGTGGCTGAGAAAAATGTGTATTCTAATGTTGTGGGGTGGAACACTCTGTATACATCTACTAAGTCCATTTGTTCACACTTTCGGTTCAGGTCTGTTATTTCTTTGCTGAGTTTCTGTCCAGTTGACCTGTCTCTTTGTGTCAGAGGGGTGTTTAGGTCCCCTATTACAATAGAATTATTAGGTATTTGATTTTTCACGTCTGTTAAGATTTGACTTGTAAAGTTTGGTGCTCCATTGTTTGGTGCATAAATGTTTAGGATTGTTACCTCTTCCTCTTGCAGCTTTCCCCTAGCTACTATGTAATGGCCTTCTTTATCTCTTTTGATTGCTTTTGGTTTGAAGTTTACATTGTCTGATAACATAATAGCTACCCCTGCTTTTTTCTGGGCTGTTGCATGGAGAATTGTTTTCCATCCTTTAACTTTTTGCCTGTGGATTTCCTTTTGAGTAAAATGTGTTTCCTGTACACAACATATCATTGGATTGTGTTCCTTAATCCACTCTGCCAATCTTTTCCTTTTGACTGGTGAACTGAGGCCATTACTGGTTATAATGGTTATATGTTGGCTTATTCTAGTCATGTTATTTACTTGTTGTTGTTTTCCTACTTTTGCTATCTGTTTACTTACTTGTTCTCTTTGAAGGTTTCTTTCTATTGTTGTTCTTGAGATTGTGGTCACTTTTTTCTCTGTCTAGAATATCTTTATTGCTTTTTGCAATGCTGGTTTGGCACTCATGAAGTTCCTCAGTTGTTCTTTGTTGTGGAAATACTTTATTTCTCCATTGAATTTGAGTGAGAGTTTTGCAGGGTACATCAGTCTGGGTTGGAAGCTGTTTTGTCTCAGAATCTGTAATACCTCGCTCCAAGCTCTTCTTGATTTTGTGGTTTCCGTTGAGAAGTCTGCTGTGATTCTGATGGGCTTTCCTTTATAGGTGATTTGTTTCTTTTCTCTAGCAGCTTTTAATATTATGTTCTTTTGCTGGATGTCTGGGATCTTGACTATTATATGTCTGTGTGTGGTTTTCTTTGGGTTATGGCTCGTTGGGATTCTATATGCCTCGATTAACTGTACTTCAGTATCTTTTACCGTGTTTGGGAAATTTTCTGCTATTATTTCAGCAAATATTCTTTTTATATCATTTGTGTTGTCTCCTGCTGTTTCACTAACTCCTATAACTCGAATATTATTTCTTTTTGCCTCATCTTGCAGCTGTTGGATTGATTTTTCTTGGATCCTTAATGACTTTATGAGATCCTTCCTTTCATGCTCATTAGCTGCCATGCTGTCTTCAAGATCTGACATTCTATCTTCGGCTTCATTTAAGCGGTTTTGCAAGCTTTCAGTGTAAGTTTTCAATTCCTGGCAATCTCTTTGGACCTGTTTCATTCGTGGTAATTCATTCCTAATTTGCTCTTGTAACGTTTCCATTTGTTTCCTATTTTCTTCTATTCTTTTATCTATTTCTTCTCTATGTGTGCAGATCATTTCTTCCATTATAGTTTTCAGTTCATTTTTTGTCTGAGAGATTATTTCTACTTTAATCTTTTTGTGGCCTGATGGAGTTGTTTCTTTACTTTGGATGTGATCGTTTCCGAAATTGCAGGTATGTGACTAATTTCTGCTTTAATCTGTTCTATGGCCTGATGGTGTTGTTTCATTACTTTGGATGTAATCGTTTCATAAGTTGCATATATGTGGCTTATTTCTGCTTTAATCTCTTGTATGGCCTGATGGAGATGTTCCTTCGTTTCCAATGCAATCGTTTCAGAACTTGCAGGTATGTGGCTTCCTGCTTCCCCTATATCCTCTCATCCAGGACTTGTTCTGTGTGGGGTTGAGTTCTGAGACTGCGTTTTGTTCTTCTGTCTTCCCATTTTTCAATATCAGATTCAAACTATTGACCTATAAATTACCCAGGCAGTTCACCAGGCAAAGGTCCTTTGCAAAGTCTGCCCCAATGGCTCCTTCTCTTCAGGGGAATGTCCCTTAAGCTTTCTGCTAAGAGTTCCACTCAAAAGGCTGCTCAGATGCTGCTTTGTGGGCTGAGCTACTCCCTACCCAGAGACCTGGCCAGGGCGTGTAAACAGCTCACCGGCCCAGGAGTCCGTGCAGGCAGGGGGGCCGCCCAGAAGTTCCTCTGTGGGCCGAGCTCCTCCCCGACTCAGAAATCCTGTCATGGTGTGCAAACAGCTCACCCGCCCATGCATCTTGCGCGGCGGTCGCTCCACGGCTCCAGGTGCACATGGCGTGTGAATCCAATTATTTTTAATCTTAGACTCTGATCTAGTCAAAGCCGGTGCAGCTGCCACTCCTGCCAGCCGCCTTCTTGATCTTTCATTTTAAATTTAAGGGAAGTATATTTTGCCATGTATTTTTCTTCCCTTGGAAAAAAAGATGGTCTAATTTCAGAAATGAATAGTTACCTCCTAGCAACAAGAATCATGTCAGCTTGTGGTTTGTAACTGTAGGAAAACATGGCCTTGAAATTCAAATGTTCACATGAAATGAATCTTAACAGTTGTATTTGTTTTAAATGTGTGTTTAATATAAATAGTTTATAGTTGGTTATTTTATTATTTATTTAAATAATTCTTAACTTTTGGTTTTCATACTTTTTCTAATACCCTGAAACATTTTAGCCAGTTTTATTAATTTCTGTAGTTTTACAGATGCAGGAGTCATACATCTAGCATGCATAGAAGTCTCATTAGAAATATTTCAAAACTCAGTATTACATTGCACTATGACCTCATTATATTCAATTCTTAAAAAACCAACAGCAAGGGCTGGGGATATAGCTCAGTTGAATAAGCGCTTACCTAGCAAGCGCAGGGTCCTGAGTTCGATCCCCAGTACCGCAAAAAAAAAAAAAAAAAAAAAAAAAAAAACCAACAGCATTTATTTATAGTAGTACCCCTTCTATCTTCAGCATATGTTCTACGACCTTGTTGGATTCCTAAAATTACAATAGTACCAAACTCCATATACGTACTATAGTTTTTTTCCTGGACAGATTCAAATTTAATGTTCTTTCCATTTTAACTGAGCACCACTCTCTTTTGCAGTTTCAGATGTAACAAATTTTTTGAATGTATCAAAACTAACACAAATTCCCTTATCCTTCTTTGTTCTTAGAATAGAGCTTACCGAACTCAGTGTATAACTTTTGTTTCCTTATTAAGCCCAGAGCTTTCATCTTTTCTTTTAAGGTAAGCATTTTACCATTTCTTTGGAATCTCTGAATTCCAGCATTACTGCTCTGGAACACCGAAGCCTCTGTAATAATCCTCCAACAATCAGTCTGATAACCCAGATAGCTACTAAGTGGCTAATAGGAGAGCTAGTGTGTAAGGCATGGTTGTGCTGGCACAACAAAGGGCTCATGTCCCCAGTAGGACACAATACAATAGCTCAAAATTTCTATATGTTCCTCAGAAAAGGGAACAATTTTCAGATTGGTAATTTTCTCTTCTTAATTTTCCATTTAATATTTTCAGACCTCAGTTAACCTAAAAGCACAGAAAATAAAACTGCAGATGAAGGGGTGGGAGCCGCTACATTATTTTATATAGTGTCAGTGGTCAGTCCTAACAAGTAATCATTTAAATATAAATTCCAGATTTTGATTAGCACAAATATTAACCAAATTGCACAAAAGCTCTTAGACACTAGCATAATGCACTTAGACAACCGGCATCAGCAGTGGAGGGGTGAAGGGGATGAAACTGCTGTCACAATCTGATGATCCAGGCACTGTCACTATAGTAAGGCAGGTGGAGGAAATCATAATGAACTCTAAAGTTATAATCTGAGGCTTCTGCATCCACTTGACATTTCTCAAAGTTATACCCATAGTGAGCACAGAAGAATCTCTGAAGTCCTCTTGTGATGGCTGTCAAGATCATGGTCATCCATGGCTGCAGTGTAGCACTTGGATTAAAAATTTCTCTGTGCCAAACAATTATTTATGCAGCTGCTACTCCCTATGCATCACAATTATTTAATACTTTCACCCTTGACAAAGAAGAGAAGCAATGGAACTTTGGCCCTGTCTTCCACAGTAACATAACACTGTCTATTATAGAGTTCTTATCTACTGATGAATCAAGCAGAAAATAAGCAATCTAAATTTGTTAATTTCTGCCATTTTCTTTTAAATGTAAAGAATTCACAAACCAATATTGTTCCTTTCTTTTAATTTGTAAATCTTTCTACGCCTGCAAGAAATTCATCATTTATTCTATGCATTTATTGAAATCTGATTACCCCATTCATAACTGAATAACTTTGTTTATGTGTTTGTTGAAGCAATTCAAATGTTGGTTTTCCAAATAAGAAACCTAAATAACAGTTATATTTGGATTTTCCAAGTTTTTATGGATATTTTAATAAAAATTTTATATAGTGTAAAGTTCTTCACACAAATATTTAAGACTACTTCACTTTAATGTCCCAATAAGGAATACCAATTGCAAAACATTTTTCCCACAGAAGATGAAATCCTATGCGAGCTTTTAATACTAAATTCCAAACTACCTCTGTTTTGAATAAGCGTTACTGTCATATTCGTATATTTTGAACAACGAGAGGCTTTGTTGGATTAAATTATTATCATGAATATTCATTGTACTGAAACACGATAACACTACTTATTGCTCATAGAGATGAATTATAGGATTATGGTTATATGTATAATACAAGTTCACTTTTCTCATGTAATTATGCTGATTACCAATAAACATACACTATCTTGTTTGGAAATAACTATGCAACAATTTTACCAAAACAGTGATAGCATATTTGCATTTATTTTTGAACCTGACTACTGAATTATCTGTGTATGTATTTTATTACTGAAAAATGTTTTAAGGTCCATCTTTATCCATATTAATAGAGTAAGTACAGTATCTTCCAATTGTGCCTTATATATTACTAATTCAACAGAGGAATTAAACCTAACCACTTTATATATCTTATCATTTCCTTTTCAGTCATTTTTTATATTCATTTGTAGGTCAGTATGTTATTTGCTTTATTTTGTTATCTCCTAATATGTAATGAGGCTGCGGCTGGAATATTTCAAGCCAATATTTTAGGTTTATGCTCTTGTAAGGTGTTCTCTAGTGAAGTACCTCCTGTTAGCTTCTTACTGTAAAGAGGTTATACTTTTAAGGAAAGGAGTTATAGTGACATTTTAAAAGTATCTGTTGTGCGTTAGAGAACAGTGAGGGGGGTCACATGGTAACTCAGTGAAAGTGTAGCAGACTCATCTTTCTTATTTGTCTTATACATAGGTTTTTTTTCCTCTTTTGTAATTGAAAATTTTGTAAATGAAAACCCAGATGGCTGAGATTTCCTCAATACACTTTTCTTTGATTATACTGAAATAAAATGATTTATTTTATGCGTTATGAACGTTTATGAGCAAGCAAGGAGATTGGAAGTAAAATGATCTGAATAATGGCATCATAGAGTTGTTACAGATACAAATAGCTTCTTTAAGGATGTATTTTATTCCTGTGACTTGAAGTGGAATGCATTTAATCTTTCCCTTAGCATCTACACCACAAAGATATACATAGCCTCAAACAGTTCTGGAAAAACACTTGAAGTTACTTAAGTAATGCCATTTCCTATCCTTTGTGCACCTCTCCCTCCTATGAGCTCTCCCTTTCGTCTTTCTTCTTCATTCTCCACCTTCCTTTTTTCCTGCTTCCTCATTCAGTGATTCCTGTACAGACTTTGATCGACAAGTCCGTGCTAGGAAGGGGACAATAGCTAAGTGAGGCCACATGATGTAGAAAACCTAGGAATAGAACAGGCAGACTGGCTTCAACATCTCAATTCCAGCGCTTCCAATTAATTCTATGTATTTGGACCAATGGTTTTCCTCATTGAAGGGATTTTATTTTTCACAGACCAGAAGTAGTATGCAATAAGCATCTGTCATATGTCATATGCTCAATAAATAGTGCTGATTCAGATGAGACCTATATATCTTTTAAAGTTTCATTGACAAAACATAAAGGAAATACTAACAGATGCACGTCTGTCAGAGAAGCCATGGGGAGGAAGTATTTTTCTGAGATGACTTTCAATAATCAGCTTTCCCAGTTAAATGTTACTTGTGCAACCAATGTGCTTCATTCGCAAGCAAGATGCAAAAACCGGAAGTGAAGCCTAAGAAACTGCCACATTTGTGAGGAAAAACCAAAAACAAAGCAAACATCTCAATTTCTCAAGGCTTGAACAAATCACAAAAGCTCAAGCATATCCTTTCTGACATGATGTCGTATAATTTGGCTAAAGGTGAGTGGTCTCATGAAACTCTTCTAGGACACACTAAAAACAAGCTTGGGAACTATTGTGTTTATGTAGACAGCTGAGAAATCACCACAGTTGACAAAATCTGCTGGCTTGCTGCTGTAAACAAAGAAATGGTTCGATCATTTAATAAATCAATTTGATGGAGGCCAAGGTACGTTCTGGGCATATGGTAACCCTCCCACCCCAAAGCACTGACGCTGGGAGATTTTGTGTGGAGTTTTATGTGTGGCCACAGATGCAGGTTCCAAATGATACTGCACACATCGTCAGAAGGTAGGGCATTCATTTTCTATGTGTTTTGGAAGGTAAAGGATGATGATTCCTTTTGTATTTTGAGTATTAAGAATAACTACTTGATAGCTACACTTAGTGCTAAGAAAGTTTTAGTGTGGCTATTCCTGTTGGTCTTAAACCCAACATATTTCTACTAAAGAAACATGAGCCTTTAATCACCTGCTGCCTATACCTATCACACAGTATGCGTCACATTTGTCCACTTGGCAGAGACATCCATCTGTAGCCCCTCATCTGAACTGATTTGTGGTTGATGTGCTAAAGTTAAAATCAGAGCTATTTGCTGAGAGATGGTGTGTCGGCATATGGGAGAAGAATCCTACTTGTTCATGAGTTCACATTTCCGAATCAAGCACACTCCACCAAAGCAAATCCTTCTTCCTGGTTTGAGCACCATGTCTCCTCTTTAAGGAGGAAGCTTCACTAACGTGACTCATAACCCTAGAAGACACAAAGTGTGCGAGAAGACAGGAGCCTTTTTTTTCTGCTTTGTGATGTCTGTTTAACTTAAGAAAGCAAACATTCTGCTACTCTATCGTGCATGTGTTCTGGAGGTGAGCAGGCTGGGCAAGGTGGTTCCAGCTCAGCATTGCAGCCAGTGTCCTCACAGGAATCTCCCTGGAATGCATTGCTACAACTATGGCCAGCCTTCCCACCTAGTTTTGATCAGTAATAAAGCTGGCATGTGTAACTCCAACATCTGTCTTCCAATGGCTTTAGGTGGAAAAACTTTGGAAAACCTGTAAAGGTAGCAGAATTACAGGAATCAGGAGGCAAGAATTCTGCTTGAGAGACAGATATATGGTTATTTCAAGTATACTCATACAGATTAGAATGAATTCAAGGAATAAATTAGAAGTGGAGATACAGACTTCATAATCACTGGTTTCTATATTATGAAATTGTATATATGATTTTCTTGGCAAGTTATTATTCTACAAATAAATATGTTTCATTGGTATTTAAACAGCCCAAATGGATTAGAGCAGCACTGATCAATACGGCTGTGCTTTCTAGAAGAGATGAGACACCCTACAGCACATTGAGTGTCATCACCCCATATGCCTGAAGAGATTTTGGCTGAGTCACTCTACCCCCCATGCACAGGTGCTTCTCACAGGCCCACCCTCCGCAATTCATCCAAGGTTTGCTCAGTGTAAATGATTTGATGTAGATAAAATTCAATTAAAACTCCCACACACTTAACCTCTGACTCACCCGGGGTAAGCATTGTCACAGCAATTGAAGATGTCTGTCCTACTGAAGTGTGCAGGCACAGGCTGCTGTAGATCAGTCTCCCACACTGATTAAATTACAGCCTCTTGAAGAACTCAGCTGGGGACAGAGGCAACTCTACATATGAAGAGAAATTCTGATATGGAGAGCCAAAATTCCCTTCTTGCCTTTATTACTTTATATTAAAATATCCATTGACAGTTCATCGCCAGAAAATATTAACTCTAACTTTTGAAGAGGCTCAACTCATATTCCATTATTGTGGAAGAATGAATAATGGTGAACAATATGACTGGCGTGCTGGTTTCTGATAGGAGGGGTGCAGTTCATCTTCAATATCAGGCACTTCTTTTCCATTATGTGCAGTATTCTACCTGTCAAGTCCTTAACTAATATGTCTTAATAAACTGTGAAAAATTGTACAATGCTTGTTTAAAAATATTATATTTGGGCTGGGGATATAGTTCAGTGGAATAAGCGCCTGCCTAGCAAGTGCAGGGTCCTAAGTTTGATCCCCAGTACCGCCAAAAAAAAAAAAAAAGATCCAACTCTAAAGATATTATATTTGTTTTCATCTATAAACATAGGCTTTCCCTCAGGCAGTTTTACTATAGAGAAAGAAGATCTCACTATTTACCTCAATTTTGAGTAAAGTTTACAAACTCAGTTTTAAAATAATAATTTTATTAGTAGGTGTTTGAGAAGAGTTCACATTTTTAAATTTTCTTTTCTTGAAATCCAATTGTAAGCTGAAAATTTAGAATGATTACTCTTTTCATATCAGAAGGATTTTACATAACAATTAAACTGAATAATACATCAAGAAACGACTTTGATGGTATTCCAACCCAGAAATTTTGTCTAATTGAAATGCTCTAGAAGTAAATTTTGTGGGATTGATAAAGAAGTTCAATGTTAGGAGCCATTTAATTTCCAAAATTAGCCACCTTATAAATTGTATTACATGAAGGTATTGTTGTGCTTGCAAATCTGACAGATTTAGAACTTATATCAACTCTTTAAGTTGTAGAATAAAGCAAAGAGAAGCATGACTCATGTTTTGCTGCAAGTTAATTTGATTATATCTGAAGAAGATGGTGAAGTCGGGCGTCTTGGCCTTATCTACAACAGGATAAAATATTGCCTTGAATCCCCTGGATGCTAGACAGGTTTTAGATATGTGGGCAAAGGCCTGCTCAGACCTGTGTTCAAGAAACATAATCATGCAGTTATTACACTGCACAGAGATCAGAATCTAGGGGCTTATCTGAGGTTATACACCCTCTGACTTCCAATTTATAAGTCAAGAAATGAATTAACAAGGCTGACTTGCTTTAGAGTAACTGACTAGGAACTGAGAACTCTTAACAAATCTGTTGAAAAACTGTAGGGATTTAAGAGAAGGAAAAAACTCTAACAATAATTAGTGAGAACAGTATCCAATCTACATGCAACGTGATCTCTTAATCCATGGCCAGTTCCACCGAAAGAATCACACTCCCCACATCTTCTATTGATTAGATTTGCCCCTGTACACTCCTCTCCCTGGTGAAGCTTTATTCCTTCAAGCCAAATGATCTGCAAAAGTTTTCTTTCCTGGATTCTGAAAGAGAATTATTCCCTCATTTACCCACATTTCGACCACTACCTCTAATGTATTCTATAATTTTCTGTAATATCACTGATTCTTTTAGAACCAATTCACAATATGGTTTTCTAATAATAATACTGATGACGCCATTTTATAGAAGTGAGCCAGTAAAATAAAGATATAAACTCATATTTTGGTCCTTGTGATCCAAATACTCTGGCCCTGAAACATCCATAAGGAGATAAGCTCAAAATTTGTAAGGTGAACTGATCATGGTAACATTGATAAATGCAGATTCTACTATGGAGAATCAAAGTTCACTGAATCATGTGTTTCTTAGGCATTAATTTTAGCATTTATTCATTTATAGTTTCATTTTTTTCTGAAATGTAGTCAGTGAAAATTAGATGAGACAAGTGAATGTTGCTGTCAGGAGTCTTCCACTTTAAGAATGAAGTATTAAGAAATTGAGATTGAATATTTGTTAAGTGCAATAAATGAATAAACAGAACAAAGTTTAATTTACCTTGATAACACAAGACCAGTATGTTAAATAACATGAAATGATAATAATTATACTAACTCCCACTGGTACAGTTATCTTAGGAATTATAAACTACTACAGTATACATTACAGACATTCAAATAGTCTTGCACAGCAGCTACATTTTCAGAAATGCAGTAGGACAGGATTAGGTAGTTCAATGTTCTCTGCAAGTATGTGGCAGAATCACATAGCCCAAGAGTAAACCTTGGACTGAACAGGTAGATAGGGTTTGTCAGCCCTATACTGAATGGTCATAGACTACCACGGGCATTTCCTTCACTGTATTCTCTAGTTATTCAGTCAGCTATCGCCTCCTCTTACTGCCACAGAGCAGCAACAATCATTTCTTCCTGCTGCCAGCTGTCATCAGCTGTTTCTAGCACATGAGGTGGAAAATCAAATAATCAAGCTTGCTGAAACTTGGGCACGAAACAGATCAAATAGCATCGGAGGGAGGGCTTCCTTTTGGGGTCAATCAAGTTGATGGCTTTGTTGCACAAGTCAAAGACTGATCATATATTTGCATTCGGTCCTCAAGTTGGGGGACAGTAAGGTGCTAATCGGTGTGCATCCCCACCTGCAGCTGCATTACCTGTGACTCTCTTCTAACTGCATTCCTTTCTATTGCAGTGTTCTAGAGGGGACCACCAACAGTCAAGTGGATTGCTTCCGCCATCTGTGCCTCCTCACACCATTCACAGTGTGGACCTCTGTCCAAAGCCAGGGTCTGAACTGTTGCCAGTTAACAAAAGAAGTATAGAAATTAGAAGCTGACATTTAGAAACATTGATAACAACTAGATACTAAGGCATCTTAATCACATTCTTCAAAGTGTCGATATCCAGTGCATTTGAAACAAGCAAAAGAAAGGAGCCCTCTACCATAGAACAGACAATCTGAGAAACCTAAACCTAGTAGGACTGCACACAGAGTTCTACACAGTAGAGAGGGTTCTGTGTGGGAAATCCACCCGATTTGTGAGCGTTTCAGAAACCAAAACACTACTATTTCTCCCCTTTTTCAAAATGCTGACTTGACTTGCTTTCCCTACTTATTTGTTCATTTAGTTCTGTGGCATTAGAAAAATATTTTCTAATCTGTTTTAATGAAGTCATTGAAGTTAAAAGTGATCCACAGAGTCTGGAAAACAGGATCAGGATAAATTATATTTAAACCATTAGATCAGAATATTGGAAAGACAGTAATTAAAATAGGAACATGAATATCAAAATCAATCTTCTGGCCCACTATACATAGTGGGTTTTTTTTTTTATTTGTATACTTAGTATATCTTGAATATATGTGACAATGGTTTCAACTATTGAATTTGTAGAAAAACCAGGCACAATAGTCAAATAAATATGTATGGAATTCTGCTTTTTATTTATTTGTTTATTTTTGGTACCAGGAAGGGAATTCTGCTTTTAATAATAGTAAATATAGTGGTAATAAAATATTAACAAATATAAAAAAATTAACAAATATAAATAAATCCAAGGCTTTCCCTGGTTGATCTAAACTGAAAAAAAAAAAAAAAAAAAAAGAATTTCATCAGTATTTGTCTAGAAAATCACAAATCTGAGGATTGTATCTGGCATTTTACTCACTCATTCATTTGTTTATTTAATTTTAGATCTTTGGGTTAAATCAATGAATAAGACAAACAAAATCCTCTGGCTCCACAAAGTGCATTCTGCCAGAGGAAGAGACGGAGAGTGGATAAGGTCTTGTCAAGTGATATATACAACACAGTAGAACTTGGTAAGTGCTACAGACAAAAGAAAACGCATAATAGGATAATTAGGTCCAACTTACACTGGTATAAGCAGAAGCAGTTATAACAGGATGATTAGAATAGGTGTTTGAAAGACGACTTTCAAAGAATATCAGCAAGATTTGAACAAGAAGTAGGAACTAGACAATAACTTACAATAATAGTATTTGACTTCATTGAATACTTACCTAAAAGAAACTCATAATTTAACTATTGTATTTGGCATGTGTGTATGGACTAAATTTTTTAGAATGAGATGACATTCACAGTCTGCTCTAAGAAACTTGAGTTCAAAAACTGAAGATAATACAGCTGGGCCAATACTATAAGCTTTACACATACCCATGGCTGAGGGCTTCAGTCATAGTGACTATAAATCTCTAACGTTTAAGAAAGGAATATGGTATTTTTTTTTTCTAATTGAGACAATCGAGACACCTGAGTTACTGGCTGTCATCTTGAGGATACATAATTGGATCTGTTTCCCTTTTCTTCTTTTTCCTAAGGTTTTATAGGGCAGGAAAACTGGAAAATAAAATCTTTCCTCCTCAGGCAATTTTTCATTGTGCCAGCAGAGAGGGAGAAAGGCTAGAAAGATGATAAAAGAAAGTGCTAAGAAACCGCAGGTAGAGAGAGAAATTATACAATGGTCAAAGCCTTCTTAGTTTGAAAGCCCACTCTTTTGACTAGTCACTGTTAGGTGAGTAGTCACTGTTTGTTGAAATACATGACATTTCAGAGTTTCTAACAGGTCACGTGGCATCTTACATCCAAGCAAAGATTAAGTTTTTCTTATTTGATATGGCAAGGAAATTAGTCATGGTGCAACTTCTGATGCATGAGATTAGAAATTAGTAAGAAAACTCCAGTTTTCACATACAGATTTGTTTCTTTTAATCTTTCTCCCTATGTACCATCCATATATATAAAATAATTATATTCTGTGATTCTTGTACAGGTGTGGTCATATATAGTTAATATGTGTTTTTACTTACCTGTCTTACTTTTTGTAAGAATATGCAAACATTACTTGGTGTTTTGAACCATGAGAAAAATATTATATATTTTTCAGGAACCTAGGATATTTCAATTTCAAAATTTGTCTCTTTCGAGGTCATTCTAATAGCTTAAATATATAAAATTAAAATACCAAAACTTATAATCTATGCCCTTTCTTTTCAGACCACTTATCTGTCTAAGTAAAATTTTCCATTTGGTTGGCTTTCATAGTCTTGCAATACAGCTTATATGAAGAATACAGAAAGTTGATGCTTACATCAAATCTAATTTCAATGGCCAAAGCTCAGTTTTGTACTTCCAAAGAAGGGGAAAATTTCCAGACTATTTCATTTTTTCCTTTTTTCCAGAAAAAAATACCTTGTATTATAGAAAGAACATGATTCTTCAATGTTCTAGAATTTTTTCCTTTACAAGGACTGATATTTTCTAGCCAAGGAAAGAGTCTCAATTTTTTAATCATTTGGACATTTTGTCACAAATGTGCAGCAGTTATTTTCTAGGCAGAAAAAAAGGACTTGGACCACAGATTAATATTTTTTAAATGCAGACAAAAAGTTTGCTATTGTGCATTAAACGAAGGCAAGAAACAGTTCAAACCATAGTGCAGTGATTCCCATTTATATATATTGTCAACACCACAATCCCAGCTGTGCTCAGACACTAGTAGAGCTTTGTGCACAGCTGTGACATTGTAAAAGAGACTCAATTGCCAATCAGAGATTGACTTGAGAGATTCATTGTCCAAGCCATTCCCTAATAAAGCTTCTGGAACGTTGTGCCTGCTTCTGCTACTGTCTCCACAGGCCACGCTGTATTGTGCAACTAAAGATATTATAGAATGTCCCTATTATGCTTAGTTATATAGGCTGAAAAAACTGTATGTTTTACATAAAATCCAATGGTGGATTTCTCTTATAACTCTACAATTTTCCATTTGAATAGACATGTGTAATAGAATGTTGGGGAATAGTAAAATAAATTTCCCTCGCATTTTCTCAGCAATCAACAGTTTTTTATGGTTAATATCCTTTAACCCTGTCCTAAAGAAAAATTATTTCTAAAGACAAAGGTGCATCAATCATATTTTTAAAATTTATCTTAAAAATAAAAGAAGGAAAACATATTAACAACCAGACATCCATTCAGAAGACAGTATAAGAACAATACAAACAATAGAGAGTTACAGGCAAAGTGGTAGGAAATTAACAATGGTTCTATTACATATTGATATCTTCAAAGTGGTTTCTCAGGAAAACAGATAGAGACATGCAATAATGATCAAACAATAATCATTAACTGTTCCTTTCAGTAAAGCAATGGAAGACAGTAGTACAACTATGTTCGCTATCGTGTATATACATACATACATGATTTCCCTTTCTTTCCCTTCTCTTTTCCCACCCACGAGCTGCCCTTTACTTTTGAGCATTTTCCTTTCACTTCACAACATCTATCATACCTCCTAGTTTTTACTCACTCTTTCAGGTTCTTACACTCATAGAATTACAAAACTGAGAATACCTACAATTATTATCATTTTGCATCTGAAATGAAATCTCATTTGTTTGATATATACTTTGTATGTGGCACAAAAATGGCAGCTTTCCCCAAATATTGGATGCCTAGAAGATTCTAGCCCCCCAGAAGCATCTTTAGTCAAATATGCTCTTCATCCTTCTGCTTTGGAGTCATAATATGCATTGGCATTTTTAAAATTCCAAGAAGTTCTGGAATGACATTTATCTCTTCCACCAAAGGTTGTTTCTCTACACAACCCTTCTCTATTTTATAGTAAACAACAGCTTAGTGCTTTATTTAATACAAATGAGAGTTATTCTTAAGGGTTTTCATTTAAAAATATATCTTGTTGTAATCAACATTTGTATTGGATGAAATGTAAGAAGGAATATCATTCACAAGTTAAGAATATACATGACAGTAAGCTACAAGGTTTTGAGCCTTCCGTGGTGCAAGTTGTATTGAGCTTAATGTATTCCGAGCAAAATTCTGCCTTTCAAAAATGTTTACAGTATTTTCTAATTTTATGTAGGAATATACTATTTTCTAATTTTCATTTAATAACACCATGAAATTATAAGACAGACAGTTCTGTGAATAAGTCAGCGATGTTGCAAGATACGAAGTTGTGACTTAGGATGTGTGTAATGACCTCTAAGATCATCAACGTTCAAAATTACTCAGCTATAAAGACAAACTTGAGGGTTTTATAGGTAAGTGGTCACAATTAGAGACCATACTCACAAGTGAAATAAATCAGATGTGCATGCGTAAGCAACGTTTTGTATCACTAGTATATGAACCTGAAAGTGTGAATATAAATTAGGAGGTATGATAAATATTGTGAAATGAAAGGAAACTGCTCAAAAGTAAAAAGCAACTGGGATAAGGGGAAAGAGAAAAGGAAGATGTATATATATATAGAATAGGTAACATAGTTGTACCACTGACATGTTGCTTTATTGTAAGTAGAAGTTAATGATTAGTTGTTTGATCAATCTTGCATGTCTACATTTGTTTCCCTGAGCATACACTTCAAAGTTATCAATATGTAATACAGCAACCGTTGTTAATTCCCTGCCACCTTGTCTGTTACTCAGTTTTGATTGTACTGTTCTTGTGCTACTTTGTAAGTGGCTGTCTGCGTGTTAATATGTTTTCATTCTTGCACTTTTAAAGTAAACATATATATAAAGCTTCTAATCCTGATCAAATCAACATACCTCACTTAACCACTGGTTTCAGTCTTTTACCACATGTTTTAAAGAGAAGGTAGGGAGAAAACAGCACCATTTGTTTACTTGACATGTAAGGTATGTCTATAATATATGTGTTTGACTTTTACCCTGTATTTGGCAGTGTTCCTGGCATGTAATAGCTATTAGTCTCATCCACTGCTCACTTAAACCTAGGGAGCTTTTATTGTTATCCCTCCTTCATTAAGGTGAAATAAGGGCACAGATATGTTTCTTATCTTGTTTGACACACAGCTAGCTAGTACAAGATAAGGGCAGGGTTTGAACTCAGGGCCCATGAATAGTGCTCGTACTCCTAACCAGTACTTGATGCAGCCTAACAGTTTTCCTCTGCTTACAGGACCATCAGACGCTCCGCCTGCCATTTGAATAATCAAATAATAAGGATTTGAACTGTAAGAAAAATTTACCAGATCTTTGCATGAAGTAGTCCTAAATGAACATCTTTGCTTTCATATTTTGTATAGTAAGAATTCTGTGTCTTAACTGAAGCTAAAATAAAATAGTGGACTTTTTAAATTTCTTTGAAGCATCTGTAAAGGAAAATGAGGTTCATTGACACATTATCCAATTAAACTTCATTGTTGCCTCATTCATCTCTTCAGTCATACTGACAGAGGATAAAGGTGAACTCTGAAAACAATGTTAGAAATACTACATATGTCCATCTAACCTATAACTTTCTTTTTTTTACAAATAATTTCAATCCTTTCTTTTCCACATGCAAAGGGTAGATACTTTTATTCATGAGCTAAGATCTGCATATCTAACTCAAAGACAGCAATATTCTTCCTCACAAATTACTAAAATAAAACCACTCACTTTCATGCTGTTGAAAGGTCTAGGAGACACCGCTTCCTGTTCATTTAGAATATCATCAAAAACTTTTCAATGGGTCACAAAGATGACCATCACTGAAGTTTAGTATAGCACACTGAATTAATGTGAATGCGTAAACAGAGAAAGGCACTCTCCTGCATTGTCATGAACTAAAAGTCCCCCTCTTACCTCAAGACATAACTGCTGTTTACCGATTCCAAAATTGTGCAGCAGTCCAAAGTTGATATTTCTATGGAATGAGCTTTGATTTGTAGAGAGCCTTTACATAATGTAGTTGAGAACAAAACCTAAAGTTAAGCAATGCATCATACTAACAGAAAATTCAGTATGTTGTGGTATCCCTTACTTTAATAATTTTGAAGATTCAAAAAACTTTGTCAGGAAGTACATCACCAGCTATTTCTGTGAATTCTATTTATAAAAAAGCTATGCCCATGTATGTATATATTTAGAATATTACTACATTTATGCCATATCCTAAATACATGTTGTGGTCTGTTTTTCTCCTATTTCACTGGACATTGTGTATATGTAAGATAAATTATCCTGGGCTTTTAAGATCTTTACCATGACAACTGTTCATTCTAAACACTTTTCCCACTGAATGGTTAGAAGAATATATGGGATTTTTTCCTTTTGCTCATAAAAGGAAAATGTTATTCAAGGATTTACAGAGCAATCTGGAAATCCCTTATCCATTATAGAACAAGAAAAATACTGAATCCCATCTTTGTCTCTCTACAAGTTTATCAATTTTTGATTATGCTTTCACTGTTTTGAGCATCATGGTTCAAGCCAAATCCTTTATAATCTATTTCAATACAGCAAAGCTATCATCATGTTTTCTGAAAATAATGGCTTCCATGAAATGGCTATACGGACCCTTCTGAATTAGAAACCCTTTACATAGTGTCTTTCAAAGCAAGCAAGTGGTCTGAAATGAAACACATGCTTCTTTGTTCCATCTTCTCTGCTGCATGTTTTTAATTAAACAAATGTTTCCAAGTACCTAACCTGGGCCTAGCCACTGTTCTCAGTGTAAGATACAAAAACAAAAAAATCGAGATTATGGAGATGGTGCTTTTGTTAAAGGTGAACATACAAAGTGACTAAGGCATGGAATAAAATATGTAGTAACAGCATTTAATGAAATCATAGAAATTTGAAGGATCCCTGTTGACACAGTAGAAATGATATGTAAAATACCATCTACGGTGGGTTATAGAAATGAGTAAGAATATTCTTAACACCAAAGATGTAACTTTCCTGTAACTGTGGCTGAGTTTGCATCTTCAGGTAATAGCACAATGAATGAAAGGAAAATCAGGTTCAATTTTTAGTAAAATAAAGATCATTAAATAATGATGGATCATCTCAATCTCATGGTACAGATTTCATAGTCTCTTGGTAAAGGCTGATAAAATTTGAGGATAAATTTGTAGTGAGAGCAGTAGATTTTTGCTGTTGAAAGCACCGGGGGGACATGAAAGAAATATTAAAGGATAAAACATCTGAGCAAAATGTGTACAGAATCCATATAATCTGATGTAGGTTAAGTCAACTGGTCTTCATTGAGTTAAACATTTATTGAGTATCTGCTGCACACAAGGAATTAATTCAGGCTCTTGGAAATATTAAAATAAAAGCAATTTTCTTTCACTAGTGAGTTTGTGATATGGTTCAGAAGAGAATTTCTATTTGTGACTTCATAGTTTAGAACTTTGGCAAAGGTGAGCCACAAAGCCAGATGTATAAACAGAAAGAATTGGACATTCAATCACAGCATCTTAGAGGAAGGGCCATTTGAGATAAAGCTAAGGAATGAAAGTTAGCAACTGGGAATTACAAGTTAAGTAAAAGGAACAGGGCTGACTGCTGTCAGAACACAGAAGACTAGACTAAAAACATCTTGAAAAATATACTACATGGAGACATATTTCATGGAGAAATCTGTATATAACCATACCCTATCTCTGCTCTACTCTGCTCAAACTACCCAAGTTTCAGTTTCACAGATATTTAACTATCAGTGTCTGTAATGTTACCTAAATCACTCAACCTCTCTGAGTTTCAGAATCCTCACGTCTTAAATGAAAATATGTAAAGCGACATAAATATTTGATACTACCTTCAAAAATCAGTAAGGTGGCAGAACAGTACATTCCAGCCCTAATGTGTCACAGAAATATCAATTGGAACAGCTGCTCTTGAACAGAAACACATTCACAAGAGATAAGGAATGCCAGGATACAGGAAGCCAGACCAACAGCAAATTTAGAGAATATAATTGTACATGGAAATATATTTCTTAGGGGAATATCCAGGAGTAAAATATATATTGCATTTTATAGCATTAGACTATATTTCAGTTGTGAGTAGGTGAATTATAATAATTACTAATTTTTTTGACTTTTTGAGACAGGGTCTCACTATGTAGTTCATGCTGACCTTAAACTCGCTTTGTAGCCTAGGCTGGCCTCAAACTCGCAACGATCCCCCTGCCTCAGCCTCCCAAGTGCTGGGATTATAGGCATGCACCACCATTGCCTGGCAGATTATTACAATTAAAACACACTGTTTAAAAGAATTTTCATAAAACTAATCTATACAGAAGTAACTCTTTTACATAGAATGCATTGGCTCTTTTAGTATATGAAATTATTCATTATAAAATTTCTTTTGTTAAAAATGGTAAAATATACTGAATAGCACATAGCAAACACAACTCCTAAAGTGTTGGGTGATGCATTTAGATGTGAAGCTTATAAAACGTTGTCTAAGCCCTGAGGTAAGGACCACCCTGTTTGATTAGTGTGTCTGCTGCTCCTCAGGGAATAGTGTTGAATCTGAACTTAATCCATACGAAGCTGTTTACTTTGCATTAAACTAAGACCTGGGGAAGCAAAATCTATAATATCAATGATAGCTAATATTTATTAAACACTTAGAACATGCTCTCCACCTTGGGAGGACTTTACATGTACTAATTCACAGAATCCTGTGAGATGGGAAAAAAAGCAGGAGACACATGAAATAAGCACAAGGTTGGCAGCTGGTAAGACCTCCCAGCCTGGCGTTTGACTTTGGAGGAAGTGCTCTTGCCAGCTGTGCAGTAGAGCTATTTGACTATCATCCATGATAAATTATTCACAGGACAAAGTCAGCTATACTGGTGATGCCCTAAAGACTAATAATACATATGTAAATAATATTCAAATTAGGTCAGTCCCATACATGAAGACCCAGCAATCTCTCTTTAGCACCTCCACTTGGGAGCCAGCCAGAGCTGTTCTCAGTGGTAAAGCTCTAATTCTCTGTTGCATATCAACTCTGAAATCTTCCTATTTTATAATCTACACTCTATATTGTATATACTCTACACTCTCACCTGGGTGCATTTTGGTACACGCCACATGGAGGACAGGAAAAGTATTACAGTTTGGTAGCTTCATGGACTCACATCATAATGTCTATGACTTGGCTCAGATCACCCAAACACACTGAGTTTCAGAATACTCAGTTTTAAAATGGAAATATATAAGATGATGTACATTTGATATTCTTTTCAAAGTCAGCAAGATGAAGGAACAGACTTTCCAGCCGCCATACTGTGCAGAAACATCAATTGGAACAACTCTCCCAGCACAAAATATCTTCACAGAAAAAAAAAGTAACATAACACCACCCTCTGTGGGATAGGAATATATTGCTGTGCTGCATAACAACATTCCACCCAGTTACAGACCATGCATATGACCCTGGTCCCACATAATTATAATGGACCTGAAAAATTCCTTCTGCCTAATGTCTTGACAGCCCTCATAACAATGAAAATACTATACTGTGTCACTCTTATAGTTGTGATGCTGGGTTAAATAAATCTCTGCAATGCCAGTCATGTAAAAGTATAGATATATAATTATGTCTATATAGTACATAATAATAGATATTATAGACAGTCACTTGCATATATAGTTATGACACCATACTTTCATCACTATTTTAATTCTGCTTCTACTTACAAAAACACGTCATTTTTATGTCAGCGCAACTTATACTAGCTACATCTTGAAAACAGCCTGTATGTCCATCAACAGATGACTAGATGAAAGAAGAGTGATATTTATACAAAATAGAGTACTACTCTGCCAAAAAGAAGAATAAACTTGAGGCACTGATAGGAAAATTTGTAGGATGCAATTGATACTATAATGTGAGGTGAAATAAATCAGGCACACAAATTTAAGTATCACACAGTTTCTCCTATAGGAGAAAGCCAAAGTATACATAATTTAAAGAGCAAAATAAAAGAGAAATAATAGGCAAAAGGGGGAAGAGATATTTTGTAGCTGGCAAAGGCACCAAGGGATGCAGAAAAGGGGGAGTGAACAGATTAAAATGTGTTATGTATGTGTCCCAATTCCCCATGATAGATATAACCTTGTGTATTGCAAACACGTACTAATAGAAGTGAAAATCACTGTTGGTCAGTATGCCATGGCAGCTTCATATTTCTTGTGTTTATTATGTCTGCTGAATATACCAAGATTCCACATCAAGCCAGTGACCCATGCCAGCTAAGGTTTCTAGGCAAGCACTATGACAGTGGTGGCAAAACTGTGGCATGCATGCAGCACTGGGCATGCAGAGCCCTCTCTGTCGCTATGTGGACCAAGTTGCCCCAGAGTTGCCCCAGCAGCTGAGATCTAACAGTACACAAAAGCCCAGCAGCAAAGGCAGACATTTACCTTTCAACAAAAAGCTGTTTGTGTCATTGAAAGCCCTGTTATTGAGTTTTTCTTTTAAGATGAAAACATGTTAATGTATGAGTTGGTTTTTTCTAAACTAAAACCCCTGTACTCAGGTTTAATTGCTGTGCTGGCACCTGTGATAAATAGGGGTTTAGGGCTGAAGTTTGGACACTTGTTCTCCAAACGGTTCTCCATCACTTTACTATGATGGTCCCACAGTGACAGGAATCACACAGAGTGATACATTTCATAGATCTATCCCTGATGTTAAATGATGCAAGAATATAAAAAGCTATATTGAAGGTAGCAGATTTATATTACCCTCTTCCCCCTACTCCAACAACAGGAATCATAGCAGGGAGATGTACCTTCCAAGTGAGGGAAGGAGAGGGAATAAGCTTGAGACCGTGCCTCAGATGCCAACACCAAGCCTGCCCCTAAAACACCAGGTCCACACAGGCCCCACATCTTCTAACACTAGGCTTGCATTTGAGGAATGAACCTCCAGACTTGTGCTGGTGCTAGGGTGAAGCCTAGTGCCAGGCAGGGTCTCGTACTTCTCAGGCTGTAAGCGTGCCTATTGGACTTTGTTTACGGGAATCCACATAGCCAGCCTCCGGGTCAGCCTCCCAAACAGAGCCAGACACCACATTAGTGCTGAGGACCAGCTTGACGTGGTACAAGCAGTCAATAACTAATATTAATTAACTGGCATAAAAATAGATTGAGTCTGTCCTAAGCTTACATGGCTTGTGGAGAGGATTGCGCTGGCTGAGGAACAGATTGATCTTTAAGCCAACAGCCAGAGCCAAAGCAGCAAACAGCCTGTGAAGTTCTGGCATCTCAAAGCAAGATAACATGGCAGCTGGGGACTTTGACTCATGCAAATGCTGTTTAGCTCAGTAATCCAGTTAGCAGACAATCAGGTTATCAGCTAACCATGATCTGTCCCTATGTGATTACCCAAAAATGCACCGTTCCTCATTTCTTGAACCTTTACTGCATGAACAGTTCACCCCTGAATTCTTCCTGCAGCCGCCAGCACACCCCCAATCAAGCTGTGCACCTAAAAAAAAGCCAAAGACATCATGCTTCATGGTCTTAGTCTATTTTTGGATTTTGGCCATACTGGTGCTCCTTGAAACTAAAATATGTTTTGTCTGTGTTTAATTCTGTTGTCATACCTCTGAGCAGAAAATCAGTGGTCCTAGGCCTGGACTCCAATACATTAGCCCCTGCGCCAAGTTGCCCTCAGACTCCAAGCTACTCTCTACCACCATACACTCCACCGGAAACAAAGTGTGAGTTCACTATAGTACACTGTAGCACCAGGCAAACCCTTTCACCCTGGTGCTCAAGGACCACCCATACAGATCCAGGACATATGACAGCCCTTGTTAACTCAATCCCCATGCCTAGTTCTATAGACTTAGGCAACATGTTCACCTAGGGCCTTGTTGGCTTCAATATGTTCAGACTGAAACTGACCCCTACCTCAGTATCTTTGGACCCAGTTGTCAGGCCAACTTCTGAGGATACAGGATTCAGATCTAATCAACTGGTTCACTTCAAGAGATCCAGATTTCAATTTCAACTCAGGAATTCATGCTCAGGAAGCAGGACAGCATGCCAGAGGACTGAAACAGAAGCCCCGCAGTGGACTGTAATTGATAACTTGTCCAGAATTGCAGGGTTGACTGACTAAAGAATGAGTCTGCCAGTTACAGACACTAAAGAAACAAAAATGTTTACATTCTTTGAAAATGAACTCAAATGTATTAAGAAAATTCAGTTTCAGTAAATTGTAGATAAATAATTAAGAGAAACCAGGAAATAAATGAATGTCCCAAATTAGAAACTTAATAGAGGAATTTAACAAATCGCAAATTCTGAGAGCTGAAAAATACAATTATTGAAATAAAAATGTAATAGAAAATATCAAGCTGAGCATGTTGATACATGGCTGTAATTCCAGTACTGTCAGAGGCTGAGGCAGGGAAATCACAACTTTGAGCTCAACTAAGCAACTTACCAAGACCCTATCTTAAAATTTAAAATAAGCAAATAAAATTTAATAGAAAAATATCAGTAGCAAACAAAATCAAGAGGACTAAAGAGACAGCAACCAGGAAAATAGATTATTTGAAAACAGATTTTTAAAAATACAATCAGAGGAAAAGGAAATGGAAAGGAATGGAGAAACTATATAAGACTTGTTAAACACGTCCAAAGGAGATAATGTTTTGGTTATAGAAGTTTAATGAGATGAAATGGATTTTTATAAAAGAAACAATCAAAATCCATCCAATTCTGGGGGAATATGTAGATAGCAATGCATAGGAAAGTCAAAGATACAACCTGTAATTACACCTCGAGAAAGCAGAATAAGTACAAGGTCTGCCCAGTTTTAGTAAATGGAATGAAATAACAGAGAACAGCACAGCAATAAATGAAAGCTAGAAATACAAGAGAACCTATCAATCAAACTAAACATTGGTTTTTAAGAGCACAGACAATACAGGACTAGAAATGAAGAAGAGAGAAAGGGAGAAAGGACACACTAATAACTAAAAACTAAACCAAATTGAAGATATTACGGGAGATATAACAGAAATACAAAGGGTCACAGGAAAGGGTAGTGTAGAATACTCACACCGATAAACTGGAAAACATAGAAGAAATGGGTAAACTCCTAGAAACATATATAAACAAGACTAAATAAAGAAACTGCAAATCTGAATAGATACAGAAAAAATAAATGATTGAATCAGTAATAGTGTCTCCAAGTGAATAAAGCTGAGGATCCATTTACTTTCATTGCTCAATTCTACCAAACACTTAAAAGAACTAATGGAGAAATATCTCTGCTGAATATAGATTTTAAACAAAGCTGGATTTAGCAGCATGTTGAAAAAGACGTTTAGTGTGATGAAATAGGACTTAGCTCAGGAATGCAAGACACTTTAGCATCAGCAAATTTATGAACGTGATACACTGTGTTAATAGGTTGAAGGCCAAAAGTGGTATGTTAATCTCAATAAAGACAAAAACTATTTGAAAAATTCAACTCCCTTTGTGATTAATGAATTTCAATAAATTTGGTGTCAAAGGAAAATACTTCAATACAATAAAGGCCACGTATGACATACTGATAGTTAACAACATAATAAACTGTGAAATGTTCCAAGGATTTTCCTCTGAGATCAAGCACCAAGCAAGGTTGCCCACACTCACCATTTCCCTTCACAAAAGGACTGCAAGTCTCGGATGGGTCAGTTATGCAAGAGCAATAAAAGCCATTCAAATTACAAAGAAAATGTTAAAATTGCCTGTTTAACAATGACATACATATAGTTAGAATTCATAACAAATTCAGAAAAACTACAGCATATAAAATCAGCAAAATTCCAACTTTCCAAAAAGGAAAACAAAAAAGTCTCATTTATATAAGCTATAAAAATACTTCAGGATAAATTTTATAATGAAGTAAAATAACAACATTAAAAAATATAAAAATTGAGGCAATTAATTAAAAACAAATGGAAATCTTTCTATGTTCAAGAATTATAACAATATTGTAAAAATTTTAATATTAAATCTAAATGATATTTTTCACCAAAATAAAAAATGTCTTAAAATTTGTATGGAACCACTCAAGACCTATAGTAATCAAAGTACTTGAACAAAAAAGAGTGAAGATGAAAGTATATTACATGACTTGAAAATATATTAAAAAGCTATAATAAGAAAAAGAGCATGAAGCTGCAATAAAAACACACAGAACAACAGAATGCAAACAGGATTGAAACATAAATGCAGACATTTATATTCAATTGACATTTTATGAGAATTCAAAGGATATTCAATGAGGAAAAGACATATCTTTAACAAATGATATGTGGCAACTGGATATTGACCTTTAGACGAATAAAAGTAGACCCTATCTAACATCAGACACAAAAGCTAACTCAATGTTAATTAAAACTGCATTGTAAAGTTTTAAAATTAAAAATTCTAGAAGGAAACATAGGAAATGTTCTGAAATATAATGTGA
Source organism: Dinomys branickii (assembly GCA_004027595.1). Classification (NCBI taxonomy): domain Eukaryota; kingdom Metazoa; phylum Chordata; class Mammalia; order Rodentia; family Dinomyidae; genus Dinomys; species Dinomys branickii. Next base: position 26,521 of record PVLD010004466.1, read on the forward strand.
AAAACAATTTTTTATATGATCTCATACCACAGGTAACAAAATTAAAACAGACCAATAGAATTACATTGAATTAAAAAACCTTCTTTACATCCACAGAAACAATGAGTAAAATGAAGACACAATGTGTGAAAGAAGAAAAACTATTTACAAAGCAAAATCTGATACTGGGTTTTCATCCAAAATGTATAAGAAACTCAAGTCACTCATAGCAAGACAGTTTGTAACCCAATTAAAACTGGGTGAAGGAGTTGAAAAGACATTTCTCAAATGAACACATGCAAATTGCCAAAAGGTGTATAAAAATTTTCAACATCACTAACCATCTGAAAAATGCAAGTTCAAAATTACAATGAGTTCATCCCATGCCTATTATAATGGCTAATATCAATGAGGTAACAGGTAAGTACCAGCAACTTCGTGGAGAAAACAGAATGGTCACACATCTATGGTGATAATGCAAACTGCGTAGCAATTATGGAAAACAGCATGAAAGTTCTTCCAAAAATTAAAATAGCATATCACAGGATGCCACCTCTCTCTCTCTCTCTCTCTCTCTCTCTCTCTCTCTCTCTCTCTCTCTCTCTCTCTGTCTTCTATCTAGATAAATAGATTTAAATCAGTATGTCAAAGAAATATCTGCAGTGATGTTCATTCCATTGCTACTATTCATAGTAGGCAAGATATGGGATCAACCTATGTCTTTCAATGAATGAATGGACAGAGAAAATGTGATATTTATGCACATCCTATTGATCCTGGACTTGATGGCACATTCTGTTCTCTCTTCATGGAATCCCCACTCTACCTGGGAAATGTACCAACTTATCTTTTTAGATGAGCTAAAATGTCACCCTCCCTGTGCTTCTTTGTATTTAATTATTGTCACATCATCAGTCCTTTTCCTTTGAAACTTGGCCCTCTTTACTTTATGGGGCTCCAAAATTTCTTGGTCTGTTTCCTCAATAAACAAAAAAAGTTCCTTGAAGATAACAATTATCTTGTTAATCCTTATATCTACTGCTACTGGCACACTGTTCATCAGAAAAAACTATTATGAATTGAATCCACAAAAAAAGTGAAGAATAAAGCTTCCAGGAACAGAAAGGATAAAACCAGGGAACATTTTGTTAAATGAAATAAGCAAGCAGAGAAAAACAAACGCTTCATGATCTCACTTATATGTAGAACCTTAAAAAGCTAAACTCATAGAAAGTAGAATTACAATTATGCTAGAGAGACTCAGCCAGTTGGGTTGAGGAGCTGTTGATCACAATTTCAGTTAGGCAGGGGATGGTGACACAGTCACATGATCACAAGTAAACAAAATGTTGAGAGAGGAGGATTGGAAGTATGAGGCCAACCTGGGCAAATTAATAAGCACTTGTTGTAAAATAAAATACAAATGATTGAATATGTAACCCAGTACACCCTGGATTCAGTCACCAGTACTATACACACACACAAAAATTCAAAAAAAAAAAAAATATATATATATATATGGAATACCATACTTGATGACTATAGGTAGTAACAATATATTATTCTTGAAATTTTCTGAGTATACTTTAAATGTTCTAACCACAAAATGACAACTATCTCCAGTATTGCACATTAATTAGTTTAATCTGCTTATTTTATAGAGTATAGATATTTGAAAATATAATGTTTTATTCAATAAATATGTATCATTTTATTCAAAATTTCAAAATAAGCAAATGGATAAGTGATATACAGTTACATAAATAAGGTAAACTGACGTGACAACAATATTAACTCATTTCTTACATGTCATTGCATATAAAAAAATCAGTGTTTTCTCAATCTATTCTCTTCTTTTATACAAAATATCCATGGCTGGGTAATTGATAAGAACAAAAATTTTTGACCATAGTTTTGAAGGCTGAAAACTCAGGATCAAGTAGGTCCTGGTGGATCGATCTGGGGAGGGTCCCATGAACCCCGCCTCCTGGTGGAGACCATCATGAGAGCCACGCAGGCAAGGAGAGAGGACTTACATGCAAAGGCAAGAGCCCAGAGCGATTCGAGGTCCAAGCTTATGCTTTTCATAGCAATCTGCTCTAGCTGGAATTAACCAGAGCATCTTGATAATGATCATAATCCCTTCCATTACTATGCACCTGGATGATCTCATCCCCTCAGGCTCCTTGAGCTCCCAACAGTGCCATGCCTAAGAGCTAGCTTCCAGCCGGGGACCTTCGGGGGCCATGCCAAACTAGGGCCACAGCGGAGCACTTAGAGAACTGTTTGAAATGTAATACTTCTGCTCTTAATTATTTGACCATCCATGCTGACACAATATGTGTGTAGTGTTTCTATTTAAATGAATTAATTTAAAAGATTATGTCATCTATGTTTTTTTAATGAATCAGAAAGTTTCAATTTTCAATTTTTGCAGGAAACTAGTAGTTGAATAAACATCAATGAAAAAATATTCTGTCATGTGTGTTGAATTTTCAGTAGACGCCCATGTGAATCCTCCAGTCCTACACCACCTCTGAAGTGATGAGTATTTAGATACTGTGGCCCTTTGTAGTTGCTCAGTATTGTACAGAAATGTGTGGTAGAAAAAATACTAATCATTTAAGTGTTTCTGGATGGTAGGATTTCTGAAAGGAAATTTGACTATAAACATAAGTTTTTGAAAGTGTATTGTAGACTAATAAAGTTATTCCTTAGAATATTTTAAAGAACTACTTATAAAATATACACAATGAAAATAAATGAATCATTTTAAACACAGCACATTATAATACTTGGGGAGAATATTAGACACTGTAAATTCCAAGTTTGGCAAACTTTCACTTACTCGGGTAAATTTCCTTATATATATGTGTGTGGTAAAAGGAGATAATTACACTCAACATTATTGACCTACATTATTATTATTATTATTATTATTATTATTTATTATTTCTGGCTACATTTGTATTAGATTAATCCAACTGGAATATTTCCAGTAAATAACTATGACTTTGTTGAGAATATTGACCTACTATCACACTGCCTCCAAAAATTGTAGAACATAAATTTCTACCACAGAACATATTTTACTCACTGCATATCGCTATACTTTAAAAATTCTTCAACTTTATGGAGAAAATAATGTTTTCTTATTTTTATGTCTTCATTTCTCAGAGTATCAGGGATTTTAATATTAATTATGCTTTTGAAATTTTACATATATCAATGTTACATATTCTATATGGATTTGATATTTAATATGTGGTACTTTGTTTATATTACAAAATTCCAAAATGTTTTCATTTTGTCACAGTAGTTATATAAAGTTATAAGTTATTTCTTTACTATATTTTATATTACAAAAATTTAAATAATCAGACACAAATGAATATTTTAAAATTAAAAATTTAAGGTTTTTAGGTTAAGGAACTTTTCAACTACAGTTAATGTGTGAGATGTTATCTAAGACTATAAAAGAAGTAAATTTGCAATCTGAGTAGCTATTTGGACACATCCAATTGTATTGAATAGCTATAAATGCTATTCTAAGAAAACCATGGTTTAATCTTTATTATGATGTTTTTCCATTTTCTGTTCCATATTGGTAATTAATAGGCAAAAATATGTTAAACCTGGGTAATGAAGCATTCATAAATCTCACTTTAAGTGATTTAGTATCTAAGTAAAATGAATACAATTATAATTAGCTCACCACCTGATTTTATTTTATATGTAGACTATTTTTGTTGTTAGTCCTTTTCAATTCCAAATCATCAAGTGTCTGCCCAGACTTGGAGTAAGTCCAGTTTATTTCAAGAACATACAAAAACAAGATTGTTTTCAGTTTCCAAACCTAGCCAAAATAAATCATAAAATTTCAGGGTGGCAAATTTTGCTAGGAACTTGATTACAATGCTACCTAACTCTAGTTCAGAAAACTTTTTATAAAAAATATAAGTAGTGATAAATTTATCTCATTTCTGCCTAGAATTGAAATAAATGACCCAGTAAAGAAAATCAAATAATAAAATTTTATATTCTGAGTACTTGGGCATAAAGTAATACAATCCTACATATGTGAGCATGTTCAGAATAACGAGGTGGCTTGCAATATTTAAATCTTAGAGATGATAGCTATTTACATTTTCTGAAGAACTCAAATTAATTCATATTAAATACTTCATCATTTTCTTCTATCATAAGTAATATTTCCTAAATGCAAATAGTTGGTTTAAATGTTTTAGATAAAACTAGTGTATTATGAATATTTTGGGGCCCTTGTTTATAGATTTCAAGTAAAACTTGGATAATTATTTGTTTCCTAGTAACTGTTTTACAACTGTCATGATATACAACTATCTAAAATTGTACAGATTAAGCACCTTGGGATTTTTTTTTGTTACTATGTGAGGGCAATATCCTCCAGTAAATATAGATATAACTCCATAGTAATAATGTATGCTATGTAACTTCCTTCACAGAACTTATTTTCTTTATGTGATTTAAATTTAGTATAAAATTTCATTTTAGGGTTAAGGAATAAAATACAATGGGTTAAAAATTTTTCAATCAAATTTAAAATATCAGCACAGAAATGCATGTGCTGCTTATAATATAATAATTTCCTTGAAAAAATTAAGAACAAATATATTTTATTTTAGAATCCAGATAGGTACATATACACATAACTTTTCAGATGTGGATAGATTTTGAACCATATATGAAGAAGAAAGTGATATCAACCATTCCACCTCAATGAATTAGATACATCAAACATTTAAAGTTCAAGGAAGTCCACCTGACTTGTCCTTGTTGCCCAGGATTGCTTTTGCTATTCTGGGTCTCTTCTAGTTCCAGATGAATTTAAGGAATATTTTCTCTAGATCTGTGAGGTATGCTAATGGTAGTTTAATGGGAATTGCATTGAATATATACAACAACTTTGGTAGTATGTCCATTTTCACAATGTTGGTTCTTCCTATCCATGAGCAAGGAATATTTTCCATTTATTGAAATCCTCTTCAATCTCTTTATTCAGAGTACTGTAGTTTTCATTGAATAGATCTTTTGCTTCTTTTGTTAGATTGATTCCTAAATATTTCAATTTCTTGGATGCTGTTGTGAATGGTATGGCTTCCTTAATTTCTCTCTCAGTCTGTTTGTTGTTTGTGTACAGGAATGCTATCAATTATTGGGTGTTGACTTTGTATCCAACTACAATGCTAAATTTGTTGATTAATTCAAGGAATCTTCTTGTGGAGTTTTTGGGGTCTTCCATGTAAAGTATCATGTCATCTGCAAATAGTGATAGTTTTACTTCTTACTTTCCTATCCTTATTCCTTTCATTTCTATCTCTTGTCTAATTTCTCTGGCTAATGCTTTCAGAACTATGTTGAACAGAATTGGTGACAGTGGATATCCTTGTCTTGTTCCTGATTTTAAAATAAAAGCTTTCAGTTTTTGTCCATTTAGTATGATGTTGGCTGTTGGTTTCTCATAGATGGCTTTTATCAGGTTGAGGTAGAGGCCATCTATTTCTATTTTCTGTAGAGTTTTTATCTTGAATGTATGTTGCACTTTATTGAAAACTTTTCTGCATCTATTGAAGTGATCATATGGTTTTTGTCTTTGGCTCTATTGATATGGTGTATAACATTAATTGATTTGTGAATATTGAACCATCCCTGCATTACTGGAATGAATCCAACTTGGTCATGGTATATGATTTTCTTGATGATTATATATTCATTAGGGAAATTGGTCTGTAGCTCTCTTTCTTGCATGGGTCTTTCTCTGGATTTGGTATCAGTTTAATACTTGCTGCCAGATGAGTTGCTTCATTTTCTATTTCATTGAAGAGTTTGAGAAGTGTTGGTATTAAATCTTCTCTAAATTTCTTGTAAAATTCTGCTGTGAATCCATCATGGCCTGGGCTTTTCTTTGTTGGTAAGGTTTTAATCATGTTTCCAATCTCATTAATTGATATTGGGTTATTCAGGATTTTTATATATTCTTGACTCAACCTTGGTAATTCCTACATATCCAGGAATCTGTCCATTTCTTCTGAGTTTTCTATCCTTTGGGAGTAAGATTTTCAAAGTAGGAATTAATCATCTTCTGAATTTCTATAGAATCTGTGGTAATTTCATGCTTTTCATTCCTTATTGCATGAATGTGAGTTTTTTCCTTTCTTTTTTTGATAAGGTTGGCTAAGGGTTTATCAACTTTATTTGTTCTTTCAAGGAACCAACTCTTTGATTCATTTATTTTTTGTAGTGTTTTCTTCATCTCAGTTGCATTAGTATCTGCCCTAATCTTTAAAATCTCCTCTGTTCTTGGGGCTTTAGGCTTGCTTGTTATTCTTTTTGTCAAAGTTTAAGCTGCAGCTTTAGGCTATTCATTTTTTCTCTTTCTATTTTCCTTATGTGTGAGTTCATTGCTATAAATTTCCTTCTGAAGTCTGCTTTAATTGCATCCTACAGATTCTGGTAAGTTGTATCTACATTTTTATACCTACTACAAAAATGTACAAGTATCAGGGCCAGGATTTAACTCAGTGCTGCTTGGCAAACGTGAGGTCCTGAGTTCAGTTCCCAATACCAAAAAAAAAAAAAAACTTACAAAGATTAACACAGAAAAAAATTAAAATCTTTGAACTAGAAAATGACGAGACACAGAAGCAAAATGCAATCTCTGACCTCAGTCCACCTAGCCCTAGTCTAGGAAATAATGACATACAAGAAAATGGAAGACACACATCTGAAATTTCTGAAATGATAGCAATTGAAGTAGAGAAACAAATCCATGTAATTATAGAAAAAATCAGTGAAGAAATAATCTCCCAGGTAAAAGAAAAAAAAAGTCAACATTCATAAAAATATTTCTCAGCAAATTTAAGGCAGAGATAGAGAAAAAAATAGATGGTGATAGGAAAAGTATGGAAACTGTGAACAATAACTACAAGAAAGAAATGGAATGCCTGAAATGGATTCAAACAGATACCTAAGAAATTTAGAAATTCCATTGCAAGCTGATAAACTGCTGGAAAAAAATGGAAGACAGACTTTCAGACTTTGAAGACAGGATCATAGCCAGCAATCATGAAAGGAAAGATCTCTTGGAAATAAAAATAAATCAGGAAATAATGGTTCAATAGCTACAAGATAACACAAAGAAATATAAGAATAATTGTTGTCAATGAAGAAGCAGGAGACAACAAAAATGGCATGAAAATCTATTTGCTGATGTAATAACAGAAAATTTCCCAAGCATGGGAACAGAATCAAACATACAGTGAGTGAGGCAAATAGAAATACAATTAATCATAACCCAAGTAAATCTAAACCCAGTCATATAATAATCAACAACTCAGAAATTCAGCACAAGAACTGAATATTAAAAGCTGTTAGAGAAAAGAGATACATCACCTATAAAGGAAAACACATCTGAATCACAGCAGACTTCTCAACACAAACCCTGAAATCAAGAAGAGCTTGGAGTGCAGTATTCCAAGACCTAAAAAGAAAACAACTTCCAATCCAGAGTAATGTATTCTGAAAAACTATCTTTCAAAATTAATAGAGAAATAAGATACTCTGTGACAAAGAACAATAGAAGAAATTCATAACCATCAAACCAACCCTACAAAGGGTACAGAAAGATAATCTAGACAGAGATAAAAGTGACCACAATTCCATGAACCACAATAGAAAGAAACCATGAGGCAAAGCAATCAATTAAATAGAGAAAAAAGCAGGGAACAAACAGTGGGAAATAATATGACAAAGATAAGCCAGTACATATCTATTATAACCATCAATATAAATGGCTTCAATTCACCAATCAAAAGAAATAGATTGGGAGAATGTACCAAGAAATAAGATTCAACAATATGCTGTATGTAGCAGGTGATATAGGTCAGTGGCACAAGTGCCTGCCTGGCAAGAGCAAGGTCCTGAGTTCAATTCCTGGTACCAAAAAAAAATTATGCTGTATGTAAGAACCATATTTAACTCAAAAAGAAACTCATAGGATGACAGTCAAAGGGTGGAAAACAATCTTCTATACAATAGGAGCCCGGAAAACAGTAAGGGTAGCTATTCTGTTTTCAGAAATTGTGATTATTTAAACTAAGAATGATCAAAGGAGGGAAAGAAGATCACTACATACTTGTTAGGAAAAACCTTCAGAAATCATAAATACAGATGAACCAAATACAAAACCACCCAATTATGTAAGACAAATATTAACAGACATGAACAATAAAATAAACAATAACACAATAATTATAGTTAATAAGAAACAATAATTAAGGTAATGTAAGACCTTAATACCCCATTGTCACAAAAAGACAGATCAACTAGACAAAAACCAGCAAAGCAGTAGCAGAACTGAACCAAATCTATAAACAAATGGACTTAGTAGAAGTTTATACAGTGTTCCACTGAACAACATCAGAATGCACGTTCTTCTCATCTGCACACAGGATGGTCTCTAAAATAGACCATATACTAGCCCATAGAATGTGCTTAAGTAACTGCAAAAAAGGTGAAAATATCCCATGCATATTATCTGACAATAGTGCAATGAAACGAAATTACTAGCAAAAAACACCCACAGAAATTCCATAAATACATTGAAATTAAATAACACTCTCCTGAACAATGAATGGGTCACGGATGAAATTAAAGAAGAAATTAATCACTGTCTGCAATCAAATGAAAATATAAATGCAACATACCAGAACCCGTGTGACAAAAGGAAAGCAGTCCTAAGAGGGAAATTTATAGTGATGAATTCTCATATCACAAAAACAGAATGGGCACAAATAAGCAGTCTGATACTGCACCTCAAATTTCTAGAAGAAGAAAAGCAAGCCACACCCAAAGCCCCAAGAAAGGAGGAAATTATACAGATCAGAGCAGAAATCAATGCATGCAGACTAAGGAACCAGTACAAACAGTTAATGAATTGAAGAGTTGGTACTTCGAAAGAGTAAATAAAATTGATAAATCTCTAGCCAACTGTCTTGGTTACTTTTTCTTGTTGCTGAGACAAAATACCCAATGCCCAAAATGAAGGAAGGCAAGGTTTATTTAGCTTACCCTTTGTGGAGGTTTCAGTCCATACTTGGCTGGTTCTGAGGCAGAGTGGCACATGGCAGAGGGCAACAGTTCATGGCAGCAGAGCACAGCAAAGACAATCAGCAAAATGGAGGAATGGCTGCAAGCAGCCTCTTTTCTTCCCTTACATTGTAAACAGGCTAATGCCACCCAGGGGGAGTGTAGTTCTCACACAGTCTCCATGCCCTCCTCTTCCACAGGCTCAGGATCTGTACAAAGTAAGCACCCTGGCTTCCTGCTGAATCATTCAGCCAAGTCTCTAGACTCCCCAAGTTGACACAATATATCGACCATAACACCAACCTTATCAAAAAACAAAAGAAAAAGCTCAAGTGCAACGAAGGAGTGAAAGGGGTGAAATCACTACAAATCCAGTGAAATTCAGATTGTCAATAGCTACTTTGAAAATCTTCAACAGAACAAATGGATAGATTCATAGAAATGTAGAATTAGCAAAACTGAATAAAGAAGATAAAAAAATTTGAATAACAATATCAGCTAATGAAATTGAAGATGTATTTAAAAACCTACCAAGAAGGAAAAGCTCAGGTCCTGATGGATTTATGGCTTAATTCTACCAGAAACATACAGAAGACTTAATACCAATACTCTACAAACTCTTTAATGAAGTTGAAAGGGGTACAATACTCCCTAACTCATTCCTGAAAGCAAGTATTTCCCTGATATGAAAACCAAAGACCTGACCAAAAAAGAACCTTATGCCAATCTCTTTAATGAAGACAGTTACAAAAGTCCTCAATAAAATATTAGCAAATAGAATGCACCAAATCATCAAGCATATTGTATAACAAGACCAAGTGGAATTTATCTCAGGAATGCAGGGATTGTTCAACATATGCAAATCAATCAATGTAATACATCATATCAACACAGCCAAAGATAAGAATCAGGATCATCTCACTACATGCAGAAAATGCTTCTGATAAAGTCCAACACTTACTCATGATAAAAACTCTACAGACAATTTTAATAGATGGCCTTAACTTCAATCTGATAAAAGCCATCTATGACAAACCAACAACCAACATCACACTAAAGGGAAAAAAACTGAAAGTTTTCACTCTACAACCAGGAATAAGACAAGGTTTTCCACCATTACCACTCCTATTGAGGATAGTTCCAGAAACATTGGCCAAAGCAATTAGACAAGAGAGAGAAATAAAAGAACTAACTATAGAAAAAGAAGTTAAATTATCATTGTTTGCAGATGACATGATACTCTACCTAGAAGACCCCAAAAACTCCACCAAAAGACTTCTAGATTTGATAAGCAAATTCAGTAATGTAGCTGGATACAAACTCAACACTCAAAAGTCAACAGTATTCCTGTACACATTCCTCTCACAAAATCACTGAGAAAGAAATTAGAGAAACCACACCCATTACAGTAGCATCTACAAAAATAAAATACTTAGGATCCAAAGTCTATAATTTGAAAATTAGAGTACTCTAAAAAAGGAGATCAAAGAGGACATCAGAAAATGGAAAGATATCCCTTGCTCATGGATAGTAAGAGCCAAAATTGTGAAAATGGCCATTCTTCCAAAATTGTTGTACACATTCAATGCAATCCTGACAAAAATGCCATTCTCATATCTCAATATCTCACAGACAGAAAACATTCCTAAAATTCAGTTTCAAATGTAAGAGACCTAGAATAACAAAGGCAATCCTGACCAACAAAGGCAAGGCAGGAGGCATCACAATCCCTGACTTCAAATTATATTGCAAAGCTTCTGTGATAAAATCAGTATGGTACTGCAGAAAAAGAGCTTAGGATCAGTGGAACAGAACAGATGATGGAGGCATAACCACAAACACACTCAGCCACCTTATCTTTGACAAAGGAGACAAACAAGTTCACTGGAAGAAAGATAGCCTCTTTAAAAAATGGTGCTGGAAAATAAAATGGTGTTTCACATACCAAAGAATAAAATTAGACCCAAATCTATCACCATTCACTAAACTAAAGTCAAAATGGATCAAAGATCTAAATATCAAAACAGAAAAACTGAATTTACTGAATGACGAAGTAGGTAGAAATCTTGAAGACATAGGTGTAGGCAGAGAGCTCACGAACAAAACCCACACTGCATGGGAGTACTTCAAAAGAAATCAACAACTAGGATCTCATCTTATTGAAAAGTTTTGCACATCAAAAGAAATGACAGAGTGAAAATAAAACCCTTAGACTGGCAAAAAATTTCAGCCAACTGTCCCTCAGACAAAAGACTTCTATCTAAAACACATAAACAAATATAAAAAATTAGGCCCCCAAAATTCAAAGACCAAATCCAAAACTGGGCATCTGATAGGAACATACACTTGTCAGATGAAGAAATACAAATGGCAAATAAGTATATGAAAATACATTCAGCATAATTGGTCATTCAAGAAATGCAAATTGAAACAACACTGAGACTTCATCTCAGACCACAAAGAATGGCTGTCACTAACAAATGCTAATCCTGGGTGAGCTGTGGGGAAAAAGGAAACCTGCAACAGTGCTCATGGGTTTGTAGTCTGGTACAGCCACCATAGAAATCAGTGTGGAGATTCCTCAAAATCTAGGAGTAGTGGTAATATTCAACCAGGCTATTTCCTCTCTGGGTATTTTCCCCAAATAACTAAAATCATCATACCACCGTGGTGTATGTGCATCCATGTTTATAGCAGCATAATTTAAAATAGTTAAATCTTGGAAACTACACAAATGCCCATCAACCAAGGAATGGATGAAAAAGGTATAGTATTTTTGTGCAATAGATTATTCCACTCAGCTATAAAGAAGTATAGACTTAAGTCTTTTCTAGGTAAATGGACATTACTTGAGACCAAACTCATAAGTGAAGTAAATCACGTTCATACATGTAAACATTGTATTGTCCCCCTAGCTTAAACAGCTTAAAAGAGTAAATATGATCCAAAATGTATAATCGATATTGTGAAAGGGGAAGAAACTGCTCAAAAGGCAATAACAACTCAGATGGGAGGAAGGAGAAAAGAAGGAAGGGAAAAGAAAAAATATATATGGATACAAACATATGTACATAAACAAGAAAGCTAAGAAAAATATACTTCTGATTACTATTAGCTCATTAAAAAGAATGGTTTGTGCTTATATTGTCTGATTCATCTTTCATGCCTATATCTTATAATCTGAGCAACTACTTGGGAGATAACAATATGACATATAATAACCATTGTTAATCTCCTATTTTTTTGTTTTAAATTTCTGTATCATTGTTTTTATTGTTTTATTCTCTTTAAAATAAAAAAATCAAGAAAATAAAACATACTACCTCACTATCTAAATAGACCAAGGCATTACCTAGTCTATGTTTGTTAACTTCTGGCTCTTGCCCTGTGTCAGCTCTTCCATTTCCTTTTCAATAATGAAACAAATACGCACATACAAGGTAATGCTGTACATAAGACAGAAAAGATTGCAGAAGCTGTTTTTAAATTAGTATGTGTAGTACTTCTGTTTAATTTTTACTGCATTCTCTTGGTTTATATTTTGTTTTGTTTGAAAAATGCTCACCTTGTTCATGGGAAATGTTCGTTTTATGTGTGAGAAACTCTTGTTTAGTGGAAAATGTCATTCAGGTTCATAATGACATGATGAAGATTCTCGCTTTACCAGGACATTCTTGTACCAATTTGAACAATAGTTTTTAAAAGAAAGCTAATGTTGCCTACTTAGAAATCCTGCCTACTACCCAGATTTAAAAAAGACTTCACTTTTCTAATGAATCTACTCAAGAAAGAGAAGAAGTCTAAAGCAGAGCTGGCAGCCGGATCCTCTCTGCCAGCCCCACAGCTTGTGTCTTTCTGTACCTCGGCTCCGCTTTTCCTGTAGAGGAAGCCAGGGCTTAAAGCAGCCCACAGCCTGGGGAGCCCCCAGGCAGCTGCAGCACTGCAAGGTAGCGTACCTGCTGCATCACACAGCAGTTCATCTCTGAATACTTTGTTATGTTTCTTCCAACTTAGCAAGATCTAAAGGTGACCGAAAACAAACAAGCATGATCTGTAGTATACCAAATCCACACTCAGGTTATCGCTTCTTTTTTTTTTTTTTTGTCTTTTTGAGACAAGGTCTCATTATGCAGTTCAGGCTGGCCTTAAGCTCACTTTGTAGCCCGGGCTGGTTGCAAACTTGCAACAATCCTCCTGCTTTAGTCTCCGAAGTGCTGAGTTTACAGGCATACGCCACCACCCCTGGCTGGTTATCACTTCTAAAGTCTGCTTCTTTACTGCAAGTCTATACATTCCTGAAATCTCAAAAAATAATTATTTGAGGTGAAATCATTTGTCTCTGACCCTTGATAGACAAGAACATAGATTTTGCCCAGCGAAATCCAGGTCTCCCACTTAGTCAGAAAAGGAGAGAACATGGCTACTTTGCGTGAAGGCATGTATGTATCTTTATCAAACAGACTAATAGGTTTCTCGTACCTTTTAAATAAATGGTTCTCTTGTATAAATAATCTAAATTAATTTAAATAGTAAAAGTAACATGAAGTGGGGAAACAATATTTTCTTGATATTTTTAAACATACCAAAAATGTAAGTGATTTTTTTTTTTTTTTGTAAATGAAATTAAAATTCCCTCTACTACTAAAACAAGTGTTTCCAACATTGCTCTAGTGGAACCAACTCTGTTAGGAGTAAGGACATGGAATATTTTTTAATAGCATCCATAGTTCTAAGAGATCCCTCTATTAAAAACACAAGGGTATTTTTTAGTTTCTTTCTTTAAAGATCACAAGCAGAAATTATTTCCTCTTTCAGCCGAATAGTTTGAAAGGTTCCAAATATATCTCAGGAGATTATAAAACTCAGTCAAAAGTTACTTTGATTTTAACTTTCTTGATATTTTTCATCTTTACATAATTTTCAGTTAATATTTTCTCAGGTAGCACTTACTCATTCTCAAAATGGTATAAATCTATGGGGTGCCATTTCAGATCATTTACTGTAAAGATAATTCACATCAAACAGAAAATAATGGGTTTGTGGTACATTTTTTAAAAATTTAGTTCTCTTATTTAAGTAATCTAAGGTAAATTAAATAGTGAAAATAATGTGAAATGGGGAAACATTTTTCTTAATATTTTAGACATATTAAAAACATAAATGAAATTAAAATGCATCCAAGAATATAATGAAGGAAAAAAAAGAATATAATAAATACACTTCCTGTTTTTGAAAATAATTGATTAGGAAAGATCTCAATATATAACATAAAAATGAGAAAGTTGTTGTGTGTCACTTTACAATAATTATGAGATATTTAATGATAAGTGTGTGTCAAATATTTTTAGAAAATGCGTACTTTGATACACTGTAGCATCCAGTAATTTTGTGCCATAAGTGAATCGGCCCTTCATGCCAAAGCCAAGCACAGTAAGTGGGAAATAATGCACGGCTGTGTGAGCTGAAATTAGCCGGCATCGTTCCGCTGAGCTGCGCCACCCCTCTTTCACCTGCTCCCACAGGATTCTCTAAACCACCTGCGAAACTTCTCCTATGCACACAGCTCCGGTCCACATTCCTGTCCTTCCCTGCAAAACTGAAGTTTCGTGTCTATCCACGTACATGCATATTATTTGGATACTGATTTATTTATGGATAAAGCTTTGACTCTGTATCTACCTCTGTCTGGATCTAAATCTCTCTATCTCTATCATCTCTGCATGTATATCTCTATCTCTGTATCTACCTATCTATATCACATACATAAGATACATTATATTGAATAAACCCAAATATCATAGAATACAAAATCAAATACTGGACTATTGGAGTTTCTTTATGGCCACATGTCCATTTGGCAGGGGGGCATTGCCAAAGCTAGTCTGCAATCAACTCAGCCCTCTCTTTCTGCCCATTCTTATTAAGTCAATTAGAAAACTTCACTTTTTATTTAGGTTCACTAGTTTAATAATTGGCCGACTGGGAAAATTGCAACACTTTGGCAGGTATCTTGTTTGTCATTTTTTTGGAAAATTCTTGATAACATCAGCCTTAGTAGTTTAGTGAAAGCATCTTAGTTTTCATAAATAAAAAAGAATTTATTTTCTAAAACTTCATATGGAATTTAGAGAAAATATATTACAACATGGTAAAAATTGATAGATTTCTAAATTCTGCCTTTTATGAAAGACTTATTAGGATTGAGGTTAAGATTCCCCAGCATTCATAATTGGGCTCAATTTGGAAAATGTGCACTGAGAATTGGTTATGTGAACAGTATTCGCCTAGGGCTTGCAAAAATTGGTAACACTAAGAGGCAATTAGGAGGTTAGGACAATCAGGTGCAAAAATTGGTAACACTAAGAGGCAATTAGGAGGTTAGGACAATCAGGGGTTAATTAGTCCCTATGGGATCAACTGAGGGTTGTGAAAGGTTGGGAAATCTACCTCCTACCAACACTAAGACTGGAGTGGATGGAAAACGTGGTACAGACAGCTTTATACAGGTAACTTTATACCACTTAAGTATAGGAAATGATCACAATATTATGCATATAAAATAATATGAGTAAATTATAACTATTTTATTTCTGAAAGTTTAAGCTCTGGAAAATAAACCTTAATACAACCATTTTGACTCAACCATTTTGGTTGCTGGATTTATACATGACACTCAATGTACATTTTGTACCTCAGATATATAACCCACGTACACAGGAAATGTTTTGGATTTTTATATTTATTTATTGTTGCATTTTACTCAGATGAATAAGCATCATATAATAGCTAACCAGTGCAAGAGATGCACACAGAAAATGATGGTTGCGATTCAAGGCAAATATGTAATTAGGGTTATTTTTAGTGGGACAAACAACAGAAAGGCCATGGTATAATTCCCATATTTTGAGGGTCACAAACATTTCGCAGTGGCGGTGGGCTGGGCTTTCAATGATAGGCAGTTTTTGGAGGAGTGGAAATGACTTTGTCTTGTGCATCTCTTATGTGGGTAGTGAATTACAACAACGCTGTACACACAGGTGCAAGGACAAGTGAATTTGCTCCATAAATCTTTGTATGTTTAGACTTGAATTAAAATATGTTTGTTTATGTGTCATTTAAACCAGCAACAGCCGTATCTTTTTATTTGGAGATGAGTAGTGGTAGATGGAGTTTACGTTTGCAATCAGTTTAATCGGTCAGTGATAGGTAACTCTGACACTTTTTATTTGTGCTTATCACTTATTACCATTTATGCTTGCAAAGCACATTTATTTATGTTTCTATCCCTGCCTTGCCGATATAGAAGTAATATGACTGCATTGATCTGTATCTTCGTGCTCAGCTACCCTGACAAAGCACATTCTTGATCAGAGCTGAAAGCTGCTTCCATCAGCCAAATGATTACAAGTGACATTTGACAAAGTGACTAATCAGAGTGGGAGTCAGTTCCCTTCAGTGCAGACACTGTCCTATCAGACAGACCCTCACTGACCAAAGGCAGATGAAATTAGAAGAAAAGGATCAAGAATACTCCCCACACACTATTTAATGAGAAGAATTAATATCCATAGTTGATTCAATAGATTTTCCCCATTTCAGTACCATATATACCCTAACCGAAGATGTCCCTAGTCTTCAACATCCATTCACATATTAACATTACATAGACTGCATTTCTTAAATGATTGGTTAATATACTCATTTACATCGAACAACTTCTATTTTGGCCATATGCTTTCTGACTGATTTTCATTCTATAGTGGTGAACATTTTTAAATGTAATTTGGTGTAGAGGTTTTTTTAATTAAGGCAATGGAATTTTTACTGTTCAATTAAAGAAGCCTAACACTTTGCATGATTAATATCTTTCACGCATACCAGAGATCACTGAAGAATATGTAAGTGCTGGTATAAGAAAAAGCATTGGGGTTATTAACAAAATAAGTGTAATAGCTGAAAATGTTCAAACATCAGCTAATCACAAGTAATTTTAATTCTTGTTTTTTTCACTTATTGACTTTTTCATATATCCAGTAGGTTCTTACTTTTCAATGAGTGATAATCTGTTATTAGTATTCTTCCTTCTGATACTAAAATTGTCTCAGATTTAGCCAGTGAAACCTCTATAAATTTTCCCCTATGTCCATTTATTCTGTTCCTGTTATTCATTGAGCAACAGGATGAATGGAATATCCTTGGCTTTCTAATGAAGCGAGATATTCTACACTTATCTAGACTAAGATTCCCGAACCCAAAAGTCATGCTTTCTGTCTTGCCCAGTGCCATGTAGAACAGGAGATCAAAGTGTTAGGTGGCTCCTTGCTATTAACGTGCTGTTGCTATGAGGCTCTCACAGATGACAGAGGCAGTGTGCAAAAGGTATAGATGCAGATACAGATACATAGATATTTGATGCTAATGATGTCAAAACCAAAATGACATTACGGGGTACATACAAGCTTTCCTACTTTACACATTTCCTTAACAGTAACAAAGTATGTGTCCTTTATGCTCACTATAACTCATTTGCTCAAGCAGAAAATGTACCAAAAGAACTTTTATAAATTTTAACTCATGGTGCTGCAAAAACTAAAGCCCACAGCCCTACTCAGTAGTTGAATATTTGTTTCTGATTCATTTTAGATAACACTTACATGAATGAGTACAAGTAGACATGGCCCTACAGTGCTTTACAGCTGTCCATGGATGGGCATGCCCAGCGCCTGCTGTGCTTTTCTCTCTGAGATATGTGCAATATTTATCTTCCCTGTATCTTCGTATACACAGATAAGCACTATAGAATTCATGAAATTAATACTATATATATAATTATTCAAACTAAAAATATTTTTCTCCTTTAAAACATGAAATACAAATAAAAGTGAAAATAAAATAAAAGTGCATAAAGCTTGATGGAGCACATACACATGTAATCCACCCTACTGGGATGAGCTCTAAGGTGTCTGCTATTTCACAAAATGTCTTATGTCTTTTACATCTGAAATCTTATCCTTAAGAGAAACACTCAGAACTTTAGCTCTATAGATTTCTCCTTTGTAGAAATTCATCCCAATGGAGTTGTATAGCATGTACCCAAAGGTGACTCTTTCAAAATATATTTAAATTTAATTTTAAACATTAATAATGTATTTAAAGAGTTGATAAACCTATATTCTTTTTATATTATAATAAAAATTTCTGCCAGTTTGTACTTTATTCAACTAGAGCAATACGACAAGGTTCTCGGGAGCTACCAGGTTCCAAATTCAAATTGAATCCACATGTGACCATACATTAACAATGTCTGTTTATAAGTTCTTTCTAAAGCAGCAAATAAATTATAAAAGATAGATCCATGCATAATTGTAATTTGTGAAGAGTATGAGATTGTTTTATTTTACTTTATTTATTTTAAAGAGACGGAAACAATAAAAGTGATACAGAATTTCAAAACAAGATGGTAGGAAATTAACAGTGGTTATTATACTGCATATTGTTATATTCAAAGTAGTTGCTCAGATTACCAAGAAAAGGCATGCAAGATTGATCAAATAATGTAAGCACTAATGATTCCTTTCAATGAACTAACAGAAATTAGTAGTAAAATTATCTTGGCTATCATGTGTGGCTTTATTTTACCTTCCTTCTTTTCTCTTTTCCCCTCACCCAGTTGTTCTTTCTTTCTGACCAGTCTCTTTCCCTTTCACAATATCTATTGTACCTTTTGGATCTTAGTTACTCTTTCAGTTTCTTGGACTAGGGAGACAACAAGATGTTCACACATGTGACTCTGACTTATTTCACTTATGAATATGGTTGCTAGCTGCATTCGTTTACATATAAAAGCCTCAAATTTATCTTTCTTTATAGCCAAGTTGTACGCCATTGTATAAAAATACCTCATCTTTTTTATCCATTCCTTGGTTGATGGATGTATGTGTTGTT
Organism: Dinomys branickii; assembly: GCA_004027595.1. Classification (NCBI taxonomy): domain Eukaryota; kingdom Metazoa; phylum Chordata; class Mammalia; order Rodentia; family Dinomyidae; genus Dinomys; species Dinomys branickii. Next base: position 45,571 of record PVLD010004466.1, read on the forward strand.
TCTGAGATTAGCTATGACAAATTGTGCTGCTATAAACATGGGCACACATATATCGCTGTACTATGATGTTTTCATTTCTTCTGGGAAAATGCCCAGAAGAGTAGTACCTGGATTGAACGGGACTTCTAATCCTAGTTTACTGATATTCCTATATTTTTGCCATTTGTATTTCTTCACCTGAGAAGTGTGTATTCATCTCAGATGCCCATTTTTAATTGTGTCTTTGAATTTTGAGGGCCTGATTTTATTCATAGTTTATATAACCTAGAAAGAAGTCCTTAGCCTGAGGGAGTGTTGGCGAAAATTTTCCCCAAATCATGAGTTTTCTTTTCACTCTGTTGGTGATTTCTTTTGATGTGAAAAAAACCTTTCAGTAAGATAAGATCCCAGTTGTTGATTCTTTGAAGTATTTCCCATGATGTTTAGTTTTTGTTTATGAACTCTCTGCCTACTCCCATATCATCAAGATAGACAAAGGCAATTCTGGTCAACAAAGGCAAGGCAGGAAGCATCAAAATTCCTGACTTAAAATTATACTTCAAACCTATTGTGGTAAAATTAGCATGGTATTGGCAAAAGAAAAACCAACCTAAGGATCAATGGAACAGATTAGAAGATGCATACAAAGCTATAAACACAAACACCTCATCTTTGATAAAGTGGCCAAACATGTTCAATGGAAGAAAATAGTCTCTTTAATAAATGTTGGAAAAACTGACTTTCCAAATGCTGAAGACTAAAATTAAACCCATGTCTATCACCATGCACTAAACTAAAGTCAAAAGGCATTACAGATCTAAATATTAAAACAGAAACACTAAATCTCCTACAAGAGAAAGTGAAAAGATTATTTTTAGATGTAACAGAGGAAATCCTTCAAAACATCTCACCATGCAGACAATTGAAACATTAATAATTGTAGAAAAAAATTAGTTTATTCCTGAAAAAACTAAAATAGCTTTTGCTACCTTAAACAGAGTTTATCAAGGCCATACTACTTTCCTAAAAGTTATAGAATCAGAGTGTCTAACATTTTTTCTCAAGTGAACTTCTGTGAAATCATGACTATCAGTGTTCTGAGATAGGTGTTTACTCAGTTTATAAACACTTTTTGAGGCTTTATCACATACATCTCACAATACCAGACATTAGAGCTACAGTTGAAGTGAATGCGATGTGAACAGCTTTGGAGGAAATAAAATACAATCTGATACGGAGACTAAGTAGAGTGGAGATACAATAGTTGAGTGTTGCAAGAGGTAAGCTGTTGCCTAGGGGACAAGAAAATAATAGTCATGTAAACTGAATGGGCGAAGCAGTTGAGGCAATAAATTTAGCATAAAGTTTTTCTTTCAGGAGGAATCTTGGCAGTTCAGATGTCCACACAAAGGACAGTAAGAATGGAACACAGGTCCAGGACAAGGACAATAGTAGCATAGCACAAGTGGGAAGAAGTTGCAAGGGGAACTAGAAAAAGTTCTGTTGACAATGAAACAAATTCATTCTCAAGGCAAATGGGAGCTGCTATGGAATATTAAACAAATAAATATCATAATATGATTCATTTTTTAACAGATTGCTCTGATTATCCAATTGAAAACGAGTTAGGACCAGAATGGATATCGTAGAAACCAATAAGGCTGACACAGGCAAAGCAGACATGCTCCAAATGCCACAGCCCGCCAAAAAGGGAGATGCCAGTAATGTGGATTCCAGTGATGACTGAGGAATAGAAGAGAAAGAACAGACGTGCACATGCACACACAAGGTGAAGGCGTAGGACTTATAAACAAATTTTGTATGGTTAACAGAAAGTGATAAGCAACAATGTCTATAGTTTTTGCTCAAATCTCTAGAGAAAGGAATGGTGTCAGGATCCAGGTCTGGTGGCCCATGCCTGTAATCCCAGCACTGAGGATTTCCATGAGTTCAAGGCCAAGCTGAGCTACACAGTGAGATCCTGTCTCAAAAACAAAGAAATACAATGATTCTAAGTTGTCAGGTATGAGATATGAATATCAAAATTTGAACTTGCAGAAATAGAGCTTCTTTTGATCCAACTATAAAATGATGTCAGCGATATAGGAGTCTGTTTGCTGAAATAAACATCTAAATGCATCTTTTTACAAAAGTGGTAGAAGTTAAGGTTTTAATGCTATGCAAGGCCATGGAGGAAGGGATCACCTAGGGAAAAGATAGCAAAGCTACAAAGCAGTGGGCCAACATGTAAGACCCACCAGTACTTCCACAATGGGGAGTGGGTCAGAGAGAAGGATATAGTAAAAAAGACTTAACATTCAGCCCACGAAGGAAAACGAGAGGCAGGACAGTGAGGACAGCTGAATCCAAGAGAAGGAGAGTAGGTACGAGATAACTAACTGTGTAGAATGTTATTAAAAGTTTTCATCCTGGATGTGGATGGTAACATTGACCAAGGCACTTTCAGTGGAGCCCTGGAAGTGGCAGCCAAGTAGAGTGAATTGATAATTAATGACTAGAGAAAAAGAATTGGAGAAAGCACATAAAAATAATGGTAAGTTAGACCCTGAAAGGAAAGAGAAAAATGAAAATAGTAACTGTAACAAGTAAAGGGGATTCTTTATTGTACTTTAAGTGAGAGATACTAGCATGAGTCTGAATTCTTATTGGAACTCTGCAGCACAGTAGTTTTTCTCCCTGCCCATCTTTGTCTTATTAGGTGGTGAATTTCTTCTCACTCTGAGGTTCAATGTTACTTATGATGTGTTGGAAGGTCAAGAAAAATGATAAATTTGTAATTCAAGAACTCACTAAAAATTCACGTTGAGAGGTTATCTTGGTGGTGTAATGAGTTTGATGGTCATGTACATGATTTATTCTGGTACCAGACTAGTGACAGCTATCTTCTTCTGCAAAACTCATTTTACCTGTGCTTATTCAAGACTTCCCCAAATGCATCCAAGTTAAAAGCGAAGGATTTACTCTAGCTCCCAAGGGCAAAAAGACTAAAAACAGAAAAGGTAAAGAGAACATGTTACAGAGGAAGATAATGTGTGTTCTTCATGTACCTGGCTTCTTTAATGTAGCATAGGTCTTGAGCTTCATCCATTTAATGTTTATCTGTAGTTTGCCCTTTTAATTGTTGTATAGCTTGTGTACCAAAATTTTATTTAACCATTCTCCTGTAACAAACATATACTTTATTTCAACCTTGGGTCCATTACAAATAATGATGCCATGAACATTCTTACATGAATCTGTTGGTGGAGACATACATCAAGTTCTTTTAAGTACATACCTAGGAATAGAATTTTGGTTGATACAGCGATGTATGTTACACTTTAGGAGAGGGTGAAAATTAACTTTTAAAAGTGAATACACTGCAGACTAATATCTAGAACACATAAAGAATTAAAAAATTACATTCCTTGAAATGAAAAACCAAATCAAAGTTGGGCACTAAAATGAATAGGCGCTCCTCAGAAGTATAAATGGGCAATAAATACATGAAGAAATGTTCAACATCACTTATGAAAGACAGATGCAAAATAAAACAACACTGAGATTCCATTTTTCCCAAAAGGAATGGCTAAGATCAAGAAATCACATAATAACTAATGTTAGGGAGGGAGTGGGGGTAAACGGACCCTTCTAAACTGTTAGTGGAAATGCAAACTGGTACAACCATTATATAAATCAGAATAGAGATTCTGCAAACAATTAAAACTATAACTTTCATTCAACCCAAGTCTTTGCATTCTATGTATCTTCAAAAGAGTTAAGGATATCATGCGTTAGTGATACATGTATGCCCATGTTATAGTAGTATAATTCATAATAGCTAAACCTTAGAAGCAGCCTATATGCTCATTAACTGATGAACGGATAACGAAAATATGTCATTTATATACTTGGAGTACTACTCAGCTATGAAGAATAAACTTGAATCATTTGGGGGAAAATAGATGCACCTTGTGACCATGAAGTTAAGTAAAATAAATCAGACACACAAACTCAGATAGTGAATGGTCTCTCTTATATGAGAAATCTAAAATATAAAGAGTAAGAAGAAAGATAGATAATAGGAAGTCCAAAGGCAGATCTTTCTCAGATTGGAAGGGGGTCAAGAGCTGGAGCTAGAAAAAGAATTAAGGTGAAATATGTACAGGTACCAACTCCCCACAAGGAACTTAAATCATTAGGTACTGCTACCATGTGCTAATAAAATTTGAAATAAAAGTAATAGTGTCAGTTATGGAAATATGGGGTTTTATCACTTTAGCCATCATGATGAGTGTGAAAGATATCTCGGTGTAATTTTAACTTCTACCTTATGTTGGGTTTAGTGTTTCATAAAAAGCAAACAAACTCCCTAGGTGATTCACATGTGCCTGTGGATCTGAAACTAGGAATGCAGTCCTTTCATCATGGAATGAAAGAACTGCACCTGGAGGTGTAGTCACACCCGTGAGCCCAGAGCCCAGGAGGGGCTGAGAAACTGGGGGGAGGGGGCATACACTAAGAGCAATTTAGGAATGAATGCTCAGGGGATATAGCTCAGCCGCACAAGTGCCTGTCTGGCAAGTGGCAAGGTCCTGAGTTCGATTTCCGGTACCCATAAAAAAAAAAAAAAGAATGAAATGCTGCTCTGGAAAAGAGAACTAACTCATCAGAGACGTGTGGTTAAAGATCAGAGGCCAACATCAATGCACAAATTCCTAATATGAATGTGAGAACAAGGATGGTGAAAAGAGAAATCTTGGCCATCATTTCTAATGTTCAATATTGAGAGAGGAAGGTCTGTGCTGGGTTGTTTATCCCCTGGATTTCATCAAGATTTCAACAAGAAGGGAGGAGCTTTACTAAGAGATATGTGAAAGGTGATAATTTGGAGCAGAGACATGCACACTACCTTTCTCCTAGGCATCAGCGGAATTTAAGAAAAAATTGGGAGGGCTTCATGGAGCGATTTTCTAAATACACATCTGGATTCCAGTAAAATCAAGGAGGTTAAAGGAGGAGTAAGGACCTCTAGTGAAAGCAGGGTAGATACCCCACATGGCAGTGGGACACAAGGGAGAAGAAGGATGGGAAGCAGGTTGTGTCATTTCAAGGTTAAGACAGACAGCATTTTTCTGGGGCTTCCGGCTCCAGGGGTTTATAGTGCAGCCTTGTGTGTCCAGTGGTGTCATGATCCACAGCATGCACTGCTCTATGAGGTTAGTTCTAGCGATCTTTCTTTAAGGGAGGTGGACAGTTTCATTACTGTACTCACTTGGTATTTTCCTTGCTGTGTGGAACTGCTTTCTCAGACAGAACTGGAAGGCATTACAAAATTGGGACAGGGTTTTCTAGGGTGAAAAAAATATAAATTTTCTAGTCAAATAAATTTTAGAATAAGCTCAGCAAGTACTAAATGTCATCCTCAACTATCCTGCGTGAAATTATTTGGTTAAAACAATTTAATTTTAATTTAGCTTTGATAATGGATTTTACTGAACTCTATGGAAAGTATTATAAATGATTTATAAATAAAAAACATATTCATGTTAAGAAATTATCTATTTGACATACTTCATATATTTTAATGGACCTATGTATCTTTGCCCCATGATAAACTCAGTTGCTCATAAACTGTCTAAATTCCATTTGGTATTGTGTTTAATAATAATATGCTGTTCATATAAATTCTCAAAAAATGTCAGCTATTATTATATTTATTATTTCTGTTATCTTTTCATGTGATAGGCCTTGGTCAAACATTGCCCAAAGCCTAATTCCTACCGCTGGGAAGAGAGAATGCACAGCTGTAGAGGAATTCCGGGAGAAACATGGACGCTCACCCAGGAACGCAGGCTAAGGAGCAGCAGCATTACTGGCTTCCACGGAAGCGTGACCAGTTTCTAGGAAGTGGCATGATCCTTGTGGGACTGAGAGCATCTGAGCCAACGAATCCACTTGTTCGTGGCTTTTCAGTTCGTGGACCTCTCACTTCCGAAGCTACAGTGTCAGCCCGAGAGGGTCATCAGGGAGACCTTGAGAAGCAGTTTATTCAGCTGTCCAAGCTCAGTCACATCCTCGTGATGTGTGCTAAAGCCTGTGAGCAAACGGATCGCTGTCCGTGAGTCATACTTGCATCCACAAACCCTGCCGGATCCCTTAGAAATATCTCCCTGATCCTTTGCAGCTCTTGCTGCATCTAGCCTGGTCCACACTTGACCTATTCTTTTTAAATCCCTGACATGTTTTATTTTTCCAATAATTAGACTAAATTTTTAACTTAGGTGAAATATACCGAAGGTGAAGTTGGATGAAGATACACAATGATAAGATGCCTTTCTGCAGTGCATTTTGCAGCCTATTTAGAAAATGCACTGAAGCACTTCTTTGTCCCTCAACACTTCAGCTCCTCCCTGAAGGCCTTCGCCCAGAACATCTCTTCTGTGAAGCAGTTCTCCCAGCCTCCCACTCCCCACCTCAGATCAACTGCTGCTTTTTGTAGCATGAATTAGAAGTACTCTTTCATCTAAGTAGCCTATGTCTTTTCCAGCTGTGGGAATAACTTCTCCTCGCTTGTCGATTTGCTGACGCAGGAAAGTATAAGCATCTCTGAAAGGAACGTGGTATTGTTTTTCTATTCTATTAAAAACATTAGGGAAAATGACATCTCCTTTGTTATGCATCACATTATATATTGTGTTACTTGAAAGCAGCAATTTTTAATTTGGCAAACACATAAAATGCTAGGGTTTTGTAAGATAAGCAGTAAACTCACTAATGACTAAATGGGTGAATATATCAACCAAGAATGGTATTTTCTGTTCTTTGTCTTAATGTATGTGACAAGAACAAACATTAAAAATGATAATGTCCCAACCCATAGATAATATACCTACATTTCTTATATTGTAATTGTATCTTAATCTAAACATTTTTCTCCTCTCTGTAATAAAGTAGTCTGTCAAATTCACAGCTGGCTAAAGGAGATTTTGCAAAACATGGCTTATACGTAGATTTATCATATGCTAAAATGTCAATATTCATATGGCTCCGGTTCATTAAATCCACTTTCCTAGTGAGGTGAACTGTGCAAAATGTAGTTCTTTCAAAAGTCCCCAAATTGTGCCAGAGTCAGCACTACAGCACCTGTTAGTCATCATGGCTCTGGTTCACCTCGCTAAGCATTGCTCGGCATTCTGACAGGCAGGGTTTCTGACTGGCAGGCTGAAGGTGAGAAGGGTAGAGGCATAACAGTAGAATAGAGCAGAGCATTCATTTCTGTCCCATCGCGGGTGCAAGGCTCTGGGGAGAGAAGGTTCTGGGGAGAGAAGGTAAGGTCACATGGCCAGCAGCCATGGTAGGCGTGTGGGCCACTGTGCCCCTAATTGGGTGCACATGCTCCGGCATCAGTGTGCCCTGGTTAGCACTGCGTGGGCTGATCTGCTCTGCGATGGAGCACGGCACTTCTAGGGAAGAGCATATGGGAAGTGCAGATGCTCACAGTGTGCCCCGTGTGCAGTTAGCAATCCTCCTTGAAGAATTATCATAGCCTCTATAGAGCAAGTACAGGCAGGAAAGGTCCAAGTAAAAGTGCTCTCAGAAAAGCAGTCTCAGAGATTATTTTTCAGAAGTTTCCTACTTGGTCTTCATATTAACCACCATGACTCCAAAATTATGTTTCCTTCAGGCACATAACACATAATACTGTCTGGAAGAGATCATATCAGTGATATTGTATAGCAGAGACAATCAAATATTCCCCCAATGATAGCTACACAGGTCATATGACTTATCAATATTCATTATTTATCACTTATTCATGCATTAATTAAAAGTTTATGAAGCCTCTGCAACAGATAGGATATATGGAAGGGTGAATAGAGCTGGGCAAGCAGAAAAGTGAAGGCAAACAGGAGCTCATTTACCACAGAGGACATAATGCAGCGTGGTGAAATGTAAATAGGGTATCAGCTAAATAATTAGTCCCAATTCTTCCAATAATTCGCTGTTCTAAGGCCTTACTTTTCTCACTCAGAGCTAGTTATGTCCAAGTACATGACTATGAATGTCCTTTCCAGCCCTAAAGTGGTATGACTTATATGCTTCCTCAATGAGCAGTTAACTTATTCACTCACATATCCAATCAAGAATCCCAGAGCCTGCCCTGTGCCAGGAACTATTCCATGTTGTGAAGCTGCTCTGGCAGACACTCAAGGTTTCAGGTACTCAAAGTTGTATTCTTATGCAACAAAACATGAAAATAAATAATATATCTGGTAATCTGAACAACTAATTTGAAGACAACAATATGCAACATAACAACCATTGTTGAATTCCTATCATTTGTTTGGTGAAACTCTGTATTGTTTATAATATTTTTGTCTTTATTTTTTATTCTCTTTAATTGTTTGATCAGTCTTGCAGTCTTACATCTGGTAATTTGACCAATTTCAATGAAGATAAAGATAGGTAATATTACAACCACTGTTAATCCCTATCATTTTGTTCTGAAACATTGTCTCATTCTTATTGTTTCTGCTTTGTTTTGTTTTATCTATGTTGTTGGCATTTTGCTACCGTTCTTTCTTTTAATTCTCTTTAAAATACATTTAAACAAATAAAAGAAATAAAGGAAGAAAAGAAACACACACTCTTCAGGAGCCATCAGGATTACCAACAGGAGTAAAACATGGAGATAAATGTAGAATCCCAGTTAATTAATTTACCTAAGAGAGTTGAAGTATGTGTTGCTATCACATTGTTCTGGGACTATACCAACAGTAAACATGTAAACACTAACAAAGAAACAAGATGATTTTAGATAGGGATATGCCCCCGCAACATAAAAATAAAAGTAATATTTGTCCTCAAGTATTTACAGAAATATACTTGCTCTCCATTTTAAAAAGATGAGACTCTATAGGTCACATTGGATATAAGTTGGCTACGAGTCTGCCCTAGGAATCTTTTTTATAATGCAGTCTGCGATGAAAGAGAGAGCCAAATAAGAGCATGCCAGGCAGAGCCGAAAAAGGGCACCGGGGAGCTGATTGAGCCCTGTTGTGGTATCTAAAGTTTCTGTGGTGTTGATGTGATGTGCAATAGCACATTCTCTCGGTCTGTGCAAGTTGAAGATAATACTTTTTTCTAGAGGGAGGATGGGCCATGAACATCTTTAAATGTTTCTCAGTTATCTTCAGACCTGATGATGCTTTTACTAACATTCCAATAGATTTGTCAAAAACACTTAAGGATTAGACAGTCAAATTTATCACATAAAATGTTAATCTTCTTAATATACCCTTGGAGTTCTCCCTCCCAGACATTTCCATCTGCCTATTTCTGTCCAGATTTTTGATGGTCTAGGACATCCTGTCAATATTTCTTATGTGAGATTATGTTTGTTAAATCCCTCAGCATTTTTTAAATAAAATCTTGTGTCAGAAGTTGATCACTTAGGATGTGTAACTCAACTCAAAATTGGCTGAACTGCCCTTATTAAATCCATATTTAAAGTGCCTTTTCTTATTGTATCTAGAAAACACAAGGAAAATTATAGATATTAGAAACAAGTTTAGGGGAAAATCATTAAATCAAATTTTTAACTAATGGCTAAATTAAAATATCTTCTGTGTCATAATTTTAAATGCTTTTAATACTTCATTATTTTGTCCAAATACTAGTTTCCTGATATTCTGGAAGTATTATCAGTCATATTATAGTATCTAAAATTAATACTTCATATTTCTACTTAAAATATAACAGTGTGCATGAAAGACCTAAATGTGCAATTCTTGTTGAGTATCTAATTCTTGAACAAATTTGCAAGATAAAAATACTTTTCCTGCTTTACTTAAGTGATTATAATTACTACAAATTAATCAGAATAATAACTTTCTTCAATATGTAGTTTCGATAAGTAATAGCCAAATTGTACATGGTTCATCTTACATCCAGTGTGGTAAATATATCCAAGTTCATCCTTGCCAAAGAAACAGATAATGTCTATTAAAATAAATTTATTATTTAGAGGATAAGTTTTCAAATAATAAGAGTTAACAGAATATGTGTACCAATTATTAAGCAGTGGTTTCCTTCAGAACCGCCATATAAAACCGTGTCTATAAGTGGAGAACTGTAAACTGCATTACAACATGGAGGTAGATTAAATTTAGAAAATAATTACCAACTCATTCAATATTTTCAAGTTATGAAAATGTAAGAAATCTCTTCAACTTAAAAATAAAAATTAAGTTTCAAATATTTGAAGTATAATCATCCTATATTAATGATTGTTTTATTATTTAATTTGTTTATGCTGATACCCAGAACAGATAGAATCACTAAGAAAAGTATGGGATGGGAAAAATATCCAGTAAACCAAGGAACATATTATGAGTAGCTAAGATGGTATCCCTCTTGTTACATGGTATGAGAACCCCTGTTGTGTGTCTTCTTTGCTTTCAGTTGGTGTCTTATTCTTTTATAGAAAAAACGATTTCTTCCTTACCTCAGGCCAGTTGAAAGTAGGGGAGCAGTACAGCATGTATTGAGCAAAGAAATCTCCCATTGCTCTAAGAGTTCTTCACCAAGTGTTCTTTATGGCAACATACGCCACCAATTTGAGCCTCTGTCTACACTTTATCATGGCAATTCTCTGTAACAAGCAATCTTGTGTGACAAAATGCCTTCTTTGAGGACAAAATCAGGCTTGTTTCCTTCACTTCATGCACCCGATGTTGTAGAGATTCTGAGATTTCATATTCCCCTGAAGAGAGCTGAACTGTTTCTGCTGTCGCTTTTGCAGCTACTTATCATAGCTAAATTCATACCAAAGAAAAAAGCCTGTCTCCTCAGCAATCGCGGAAGTTAAAAATCTCAGTGTAGCTTTTGCTTTATCTGGATTGTTAGGATTCCTGTATCATACGAATGAGGCACAAAGATAAGCCAGAGACATGGGTACAGTTTCTTTACAGAGCACATGGTTCCTCCTCCTGTTCTTTATGGGACTTACCCATTCATTCTGGTGACTCTAACGGACTCAAATTTAGTTTTCTATCTCTTCAAATTATCGAAAGAGAAATACTTTACCCAAGATGCCCAAACTAAAAGCCTTGACAATGGAAACTTCACTCAGGTACATTCCCGTCCTCCAAGCATTGACTCCTGTCCAGTGTCAGCTTTATACTTTATTAGTACATGTTTGCAGTATGTGCAATTTAGTCATCTTGGGGAGTCGTTACATGTGCATATTACAAGTTGTTACATTTTGTCTTTTAGATCTCCTTCCGCTTTCCTCCGTTCTCCTCTAATTCTCTTATCCCCATATTCATTCTGCTTGATATTGTTAATCTTATCTCATATTATGGCTGATGGTGTTTCCAGGGGCGGTTATTTGATTCCTGTATAAGGCATATCTTTATTCTACTTACGTCCCCTTCTCTGCTCCCCCCTGCCTTTGTTCCCTTGGACCACTTCCTATTGCAAGAAACCCACCCCTGTTCCCTCCTTCCACACTTCATTATGCTTTTTGTTTACTTTTTGCCTCACTCAAGGGAGAGATGCTATATGGTATCTAAGTTTGTGTCCACTTTATTTCCTCTAACACTGTATTTTCCAGGTGCACCAATTTTCCTACAAATGCCTCAAATCTGGTATTTTTATAAACCAAGTAACAGTCCATTAACATTTTCTTTGTCCCATCATCTCTTGATGAGTATACAGGCTGCTTCCAGGATTTAGCTATTGTGAATTATGCTGCTGAAACATTGGTATGTATGTATCATTGTAGCATGATGTCTCAAGCTCTCTGTGGGGCTACCTAGAAGGGAGATACCTGGGTCCTACGGAATTCCCTAATTCAGCTCTTTGAGAAATCTTTATACTAATTTCTATAGTGGTTGTACTAGCTTATTTTACCACCAACAATGAAGGAGGCCTAAAAACAAAATAAGGATTCCTTTCCTCACCACAGCCTTGTCAGCATTCGTTAACATTTCATTTCTGAATCATTGCCATTCTTTCAGAGTAAGATGAAACCTTAGCCTTGGTTTAATTTGCATTTCTCTAATTATGCTTGGTGATGATTTGTGTTTCTTCCTCTGTGGAGTATGTTTATTTCTCTTGCTCACTTCTTGACTGGGTCTTTAGTTTTAGGTGGCTTAATTTTTGGAGTTCTCTATATATTCTAAATATTAGTCCTCTGTCTAGGGAGGGGCTGGCAAAAAGTTCTCCCATTCTGTGGGTGTTGTCACTTCACTCAGTCTTTTTTATGGTTCTCTAGAGCTTCAGATAGTTGTTTCACACATTTTCCAGAGTTTACTGTCTATGAAAGAACCCAGCCAAGGGCAGTTACTCTGCCGAACCAGAATGGGAAACTCTGCTCTTCAATCTTAAATGAGGAAGTTCAAATTTAAAGAGTCTACTGCCTCAATTCATCCATAAGTATCCTGTGACCTCACCTTCTACATATGCTTTACATTCACCATAGTATAAGAACCACTTGCATCTCTCAAAATTACTGAGCTTTTATGAGAATTAATAAAAAGATTTGAATATTACAATAATAGAAAATAAAATGACCATCTCTTAGAACTAATGATGCAAACAATATGAAACTTAAGTTTGTAAACAACATCAGAAAATAAAATCTCTTCATCTATAGAAATAGCATCACATTTTTAAAAAATTGATATAAGACTTCTAACCAAACTATTCATTAAATCAAATGTACAGATTCCCACAAGTTTTTAGGAAAAAAGATCTGCCATTCCTATTTCAATTTTCTATGCAATACTAGTAAGATTTAGGATGTTAAAAAAACAGTACAAATAGATATCACTTGAATAGCTGGATATCTATTAAATACACACAGGTGTTTTACTTCAGGAAAATAAGCCCATTTAAATGATAATAAATTTGATTTGAAAAGTAACATTTTGACTTCAAAATACAATGTTTTCAATCCAACACATTCTCTGACAAGAAACACATTAGGCAATCCAGTTATTTTGAAAATAAATTGAATATAAAGGAATATCACATGGTAAATTATCTAGAGGAATTTCTTTGCAGAAGGATTTTTAAATGGTGCTTTAAAATTATCATCTCAAGCACTGTAAAATATTGCTACACACAATGAGTTGATTTGGCCAATTTGAGTTAGTAAGGATACAGACTACAGAAGGTGCTCGAAGACATGCACTTATAACTTTTTCAAGAGTACTTAATAAATAGACCTAAGCTAACAAACTGCTGCCTAGCAGGAGTCCTCAAGGAACATGCTAATGAGAATATCAATTGTTTTAAAAATGGTACTTTCCATGTACTTGAGAATGATTTAAAAGCATTTAATCTATTTCCCATGTCTCAGTACAGCTTCGATTTTCCTAGAAAATTCCCCCATTAATGAATAACTCAAAAATAAAATTTTTTTCTTTTATTAGTGAAGTTACATCATGCTATATACGATTTCCTACTAATTTAACGAATTTAATTTTCTTTGAAACTTTCTAGCAGAAAATAAAGTCCAGCGATATCACTATAGTCTATTAACAATAGACACTGATGTGCCAGGGAGCACAAGAGCATGCTGTGGCCAGTGCTGGGTCCCGGGCAGAGATGTGGCTGCCTGTTGGATCATTTGCATTGTACCTCTTTCTTTTTGTATAGCTTTCTGGAAGGGTGTCAACATGATAATTTCCTATCACATAGAAAAGGTTACATTAGAAAGAAAGCAACAATATTCAGTTTGACAAAATAATTGAGAAATTACTGACAAATAATTTGGTAATAATTTAAATTTTCTTATAATGAAAATGTAGCCCAATGTCTCCCTTCATGACCATCGATGGTGTTCTCAAAGACTCTTCCAGAGCACAGACCCCTTAACACACATCAGCTTTTTCCTATAGCAGTGTTGTCTTCATTATTCAAAATGACTTTGGATATTGCTTTCCTGAAAATTTACATTATTTTTAACACAAACTGCTTCACAGAACTCTAGTGAACCAGGATGCATGATGGCTTATGACTGGCATAATTTGAAAGACATCCAGAACAAGATTTAAGTTAAGTGCTGAGAGGTTTGTGCTTGAAATTGAGTCATGATTTTTTTTTTTAATTTAACTTGCTTCACTTTCTTTTTGAAAAAAAATTTAACTGCTCCAACTTTTTTATTTCATTTTATCCCTAAGGCTGAAACTAGAGTTTTGCCTTCATTCAAGATTGGTTGCTCTTTCTATACCATGCACACAAAATGTATTTCTTAAGCTATCTTATCTTCCATGATTTTAATGTTGCATTCTGGTCTTCCTATTCTGGGCCTTTGTCTAGGTCTTAATCTTTTCTACATTTTAGAACACATCTTTAAGTTTCCCTCAACCATTTCTTTCTCTACCTACTTTTCAAATGACAATGTTCCCCAAGGTTGTCTAGAAATTCTTCTGTTTATTTTATACCTGTGTAATTTCATTTGTGGTATCACATGCCCCCATGTTACATATCACAGCTCCAAATTCATGTATTTGAATGCCCACAGGATGTAGCTAACTATATTTTTCATGAGGACGAAGCCACAAACATCTGAAATGGAGTTCACCAATTACCACCATTCTATATCTCCAGGAATGATACTATCATTTTCCGTCACTATGCTGAAAATTTTAGTCATTCTAATGTTTTCTTTTTCCTGCCCTGAACATATAACGATGTTTCACTAGGGGTGTTTTGTGTTTGTTATTGTTTATTTATTTTGTTTTGTTTTTGTCTTTTTGAGACTGGGTTTGCTATGTAGTTCTGGCTGGCCTTGAACTCTGTATAGCCCAGGCTGGCCTCAAAGTCACAGCAATCTGCCTGCCTAAGCCTCTCTCAAGGGCTGGGATTACAAGCACGCACCACCACACCCAGCTGCATTGGTTGTTACTTTTGTCACTATGTCCACTAGATTTCAGTCACATCATTTTCCCCTTGTACCATCTCAGACTTTTCACCATCTCTCTGTGTCTCCAGTCTAAGTATTCCAGAATGAATGCCACAACAACCCCAGCAAAGACTAAAGTACAAATCTGAGCACATCAGCTCTTTTTCATTTATTTATTTATTTATCCATTTATTTATTTATTTATTTATTTATTGGTACTGGGGATTGAACTCAGGACCTTGCACTTACCAGGCAGGCACTTATTCCACTGAGCTATATCCCCAGCCCACATCAGTTCTTCTAAACCCGGACCTTTGCCATCTTCTCCCATCCTCACCGCGCTCTGTATCTCGGTATCTCCTAACCAGAGGGAACTTGCTCCGAGGCTTGTCTGTTGCTTTGTGCCTTGTTACTTGCTTTGACCTTGGATTTCCAATGCTGTTTTCTTCCACTCTTTCCCCCACACTCACTTTGTCAAACACTTTGATATTTCTTTCTCATAATCAAACACATTTTTAGACATTCCTTTCATGCTGTTTTTCTTCCCCTTATCCTGCAAACCTAGTTAGGCATGAAAGCTACTCCTATCATTTCTGCGGCATAACTTATCACATGATATCGTCATTGTAGAGTTACTTATGTGATTTTCTGTATAAATCATGGACTCCTTACAGTCACAATGTCTACCTTCTTCCATGAACCTAATCATCAGCACATAGCAGGATCTAATTTTGAATGATGGAAGTTTTGTTTCACACATGTCCTATATTTATTGAAACTTGATTACCGTTAGTAACTTTGTCATTTATATTAATGGTCTTAGGAATCTATCTTATTTTTCAAACTTTTGCTACTTGTAAGTTATTTTTAGATTCTCATTTTTCTTCTGTAGTGGAATATGACAACTATTCTGAAAACCTAATCCAGATGCTTCATCTTTATATCCATAAATATATTATATGCCATGACTGTACTTTATATTTGGGCTTTTATTTTCAGGTTAATATACCACTTACCATTTTCAATATTTTTGCAATCAACTTTTATGAATTGTCTGCTCCAGATTGCATCTTCTGACATATGTTCTTCAACCTAAATTAGCCAACCACTGTATTTGAATACATCTACATCTGCCATTTAAAAACAATTTGTATACATGAATATATTACTTTTCGCTCCTTGACTTTCTTTTGAAAATATGCATTGCTGGGCTTTTAGAACAGTTTATTTCTATTTCATAACTCAAATTCTGCCACCTAGTTTCTCAGAGATTATTACTCACGGTAAAATGTTGACTCTAAGCCTGATACATTATCATGGAGGAGTATTAGGGTGGGAGGCAGGAGGATTTCTCTATATATGAAAAAGGTCTTCAACTGACAAGCAAATACAATCTCTCTCAAGAGTAATATCTTTATGCAGATTACCTGAATTCATTGATGTTTTTATACAATACAAATAATCAATGTCTAAGAAAATAAATCTTCATAATGTGGAAATAGCTAAGAACTATATCTGATATATGCATAAGTTTTAAAATAAGTGTATAGGTTGTGTGTCTATAATTTTTTAACTGAAATTGTTATGTCTGTTTACAATTTCTAATTTTACATGATCTATAATCTGTTTCCATATATGATTCTGTTTTCTAGATCAATCTCCAGCCAATTTTTATTACTGATTCCAAGCTTTGCTAAAAAAGAAATGCTACTATAAATATTAAACGAAGAATCAAATACTGTCATATGAAAGTGATCTGAATTATGAGAAAAGTAACCACTCATATCAACCATGTGTTAACAATGGGAAAGGAAGAAATTTGTACAGAGAAATATGTATCCCAGTTTTAAAGAAAGTAGCTTTAAAAATGTTGAAGTAAAAAATATTGTACTAAAATGAAGACTCTGAAAGGAATAATGAAAAATGATATGAATTTATTTCATGGTCAAAAATATATGCTATTCTTGGATGCATATCACCACCACCCCACACAAGCAAAGCTGTCACAATGATTACTTTTAAAATACACATGATGGGCTGGGGATACAGCTCAGAAGCACAAGTGCCTGCCTGGCAAGTGCAAGGTCCTGAGTTCAATTTCTGGTACCAGAATAAAATAAAATATATACATTAAAGTTCTTATATCACAAATTCTATTGTATTTAGCTTTACAATAGGTGTAAAGAGTCATCTGTCTTAAAACTAAAGGAAATCTCAACAAATTATTTAACCTTTCAGGTACATAAATTTCATCCTCACTCTACAGATAAACTTGCTATAGCAAAAGAAGCTAAGTGCCTTTGCAGAGTCAGCCAGTGAATATTAGAAGTACATGTCTAGTGAATATGGGATGCTGACCTTATTCCCTAGTGCCTTGGGCAATGCTTAGGTAAGTACGCATCATTACTATGCACAGGTTTTCCAAATCTTCTTTGAAGCTTTTTATATGTAACTCATGCCACTTCTTAATATTCTAAACTTGAAAAAAAATGATTTCCTACTAGAGTTTTTGATATATTTACTCTTACTCATTTCATAACTCATTCATTCCTTCGTGCAACCTTGAATATTTATTGACTGGATATTCTGTGCTCTGAACTGCGCAAGATAAAAACATAAAATATGAGCCATCACTACAGTCCTGACAATGTAAGGAGAGATGCAAATAATTAAGCAATGTGATTGGCACACTGGCACATTTACATGCCTCCTATACCATTGTAAGACTGAATTAGAGAGACTTCTGATGAAATCAGGGTGTGTGGAACATGACCAACAGAACCTAAAGGATGAACTGGATGGTCAACTTGTTGAAAATCATTGTTTAGGCACAGAGACTGTCATTCAGGAAGCCACAGAACATCTTGATGATTAAAAGGGGTAAGAATTAGTGGGTCATAAACTATGAATGTTTTCTGAACTATACAACCTGGAGATGCAAAAGGGACCAAATCATTATGAACTTTGGAATCCTTACAAAGCAAACTGAATTTAATCCCAAAGAAAATAAGGCCTAGAGGATTCTCTCTTTCTAATGTTCCATAAGGTGGAGAGGAAAGCATTCAACATCACTGTGATGTGCAATCTTGATTTCTGACTCCCTTTCTGAAGAGATTTATATATATATGGTAATTATTCTTCTTAGTAATACTCCAACTTAATATTCATTTGCAAATCTCTTCACACTTTATCCCAGTGGTAAGAATTTAGAATTTATAATTAGAATATTAAATTATTAGCATAACTTATTGAGCTATGTGTAGGGGAGGGTCCTAAGGATATTATATTTACTATTTTGACTTAATACCACAAAATTCTATTAAATAGTCTATTTTGTCAGACATTATAGATGAGAACTCTCATATTCAAAGAATCTAACTTACCAAAAGTCACATAACTAGGAGATCAATATCACTACCAATATCCCAGAGTGATAATTTTTCTTCTTCATTTGTTAATCGAAGTTTATACTTTGAGGACCAAACCATATGGATATAGATCTCACCCTATCATGTATGCTAGAGTTTTGAAAGCATACTTCTCAAAGTTTAGATCATCTGGTACTGTACACGGTTATTCCGAATATCACAGAAATGTGTGTGATCTTATTGCTTAAATGTGCATCCCTCGAGGTTTTGTAGGGGTAGAATTTGCCTTCATTTCTTTCTGATACTCTTTCTACTTAGATCTCTCAACAATTTGGAGCAGTAACCTCCACATGCTTTTCCTATGTTCTATTAATTTCACTCTGACAGCTGATCAGCACCATGAGACAGTGAAGTGGCTGGGGATTAAACCCAGCTCCTCACACAGCCTAAACAAGTGCTTTACTGTGCTACCTGTACAGTTCGGAATATGATTCCCAACCTATGACCTATTCTTCAGAAGCCAGAAATCTATATGTACATATTTCTTTCATATTGCATGATTTTCAGCACATGTGCATGTACACACACACACACAACACACACACACACACACAAATGAGACTGAAAAATGAAGTAACTAACAAAGAAACTTGTGAATTTAGTATTAAAACTCTACTTTATTTGCTCAGCTTGGGATTCAAGTATTTTCTGAAACCAAACCTCCTGTCTTTTCCAACATCTGTCATGTATCTTGGTCAGCTGGGTATACCATTAGCTGACTCTTTGAATTTGTTGATTAATTCAAAGAGGCTTCTGGTGTTGTTTTTGAGGTCTTCCATGTAAAGTATCATATCATTGGCAAATAGTGATAATTTCACTTCTTCCTTTACTATACTTATTCCTTTTATTTCTCTCTCTTGTCTAATTACTTTGGCTAATGCTTCCAGAACTATCTTGAATAGGAGTGGTGACAGCGAACATCCTTGTCTTATTTCTGATTTTAAAGAGAAAGCTTTTTGTTTCTAACAATTTAGTATGATGTGACTGTTGGTTTGTCAGAGATGGCTTTGATCAGATTGTGAAAACCATCTATTCCTATATTCTGTAGGGTTTTTCTCCTGAAAACATGTTGGACTTTTTTGAAAGTGTTTCTGCATCTATTGATATGGTCATATGGTTTTTGTCTTTGGCTCTATTGGTATGGTTTATTGCATTTATTGATTTGCATTTGGGACTTTCTCTGCTTTTGGTATAAGTATAATACTTGCCTCCAGAAATGAGTTAGGGAGAATAGCTTCCTTTTCAATATCATTGAAGAATTTGAGGACTGTAGGTATCAAATCTTCTTTGAATTTATTGTATAATTCTGTAGCAAATCCATCAGGAGCTGAGCTTTTCTTTGTCAGTAACATTTTAATCACATTTTGAATCTCATTAATTGTTCAGGAGTTTTATATCTTCTCAATTCAATTTTGGTAATTCATACATATCTAGGAACCTGTCCATTTCTTCTGAGTTGTCTATCCTATCAGAGTAAAGGTTTTCAAAGTAGGTTTCTATAATCTTCTGAATTTCTGTAGGATCTATGGTGATTTCATCCTTTTCATTTCTTATTGCATGAATTTGAGTTTTTCCTTTCTTTGTTTGATAAGGTTGGCTAGGGGGTTATGAATTTTAGTTATTCTTTCAAAAAACCAATTCTTTCATTCATTTATTTTTTCTAGGGTTTTCTTCATCTCAATTGCATTAATTTCTGCCCTGATTTTTATAATCTCTTCCCTTCTTTGTGTTTTGGGCTTGACTTGATCTTCTTGCTCTGTAAGCTTGAGGTGCAGCATTAGGCTATTTATTTGTTATCTTTCTGTTTTCCTTATGTGTGAGTTCACTGCTCTAAATTTCCCTTTGAGGACTGCTTTCCGTGCATCCCACAGATTCTAGTAAGTTGTATGTACATTTTCATTTGTTTGTATGTATTTTTTAATTTCTTTTATTTATTCTGTGACCCACTGTTTGTGCAGGACATTGTTATTTAATTTCCAAGTGTTTTTGGAGTTTTGAGAGTTTCTTTTGTCATTAATTTCCAGTTTCATTGCACTGTGGTCAAATAATATGCATGAAATAAATTAAATTCTTTTGCACTAGGTAGGTATGCTCTATGTGCTAGAATGCGGTCTATTTTGGAGAAGGTCCCATATGCAGCTGAGGACAATGTATATTCTGATGTTGTGGGGTGGAACACTCTGTATACATCTACTAAATCCACCTGTTCACAGATTTCATTCAGATCTGTTATTTCTTTGCTGATTTTTTTGTCTAGTTGACATCTCTTTGTGCTAAAGGGGTGTTGATGTCCCCTATTAAAATAATGTTATTAATTATTTGGGTTTGCACATCTGTTAAGATTTGTCTTATATAATTTGGTGCTCCTATATTTGGTTCATACATGTTTATGATTGTTATCTCTTCCTCTTGCAATTTTCCCCTAACAAGTATGTATAACCTTCTTATCTCTTTTGATTGTTTTCTGTTTGAAGTTTACATTGTCTGCAAACATAAATAGCTACCCCTGTTTTTTTCTGGGGTCCTGTTGCATGAAGAATTGTTTTCCATCCTTTGACTTTCAGTCTATGGATTTTCTTTTGAGCAAAATATATTTCCTGTATACAGCATATTGTGGGATTTTTTTCTTATTCTACCCTCCCAGTCTGTATCTTTTGACTAGTGGATTGAGGTCATTTGCATTAATGGTTATAACAGATATGTGTTGATTTATCTTTGTCGTGTTATTTACTTACTGTTGGTTTCCTACTTTTTCTACTTGTTTAATTGCTTGCTCTGCTTAAGAGTTCTTTTCTATTGTTGTTCTTGAAATTGCGGTCATTTTTTTCTCTGTCTAGAATATATTTTAATACTCTGTAAGGTTGGTTTGGCACTCATGAAGTTCTTCAGTTGTTCTTTGTCATGGAAATATTTTCTTTCTCCATTGCTCTTGAAGGTAGTTTGGCAAGACACATCAATCTTGGTTGGCAGTTCTTTTGTCTCAGGAGCACAACACTTTGCTCCAAGCTCTTCTTGGCTGGATGGTTTGTGTTGAGAAGTCTGCCATGATTCTGATGGGCTTTCTATTATAGGTGATCTGTTTCTTTTCTCTAGCACATTTAATGTTCTGTTGTTTTGCTGGAGATCTGAGATCTTTATTATATGTCTGGGTGTAGTTTTATCTTAGTTATGACTAGTTGGAGTTCTATATGCCTCGTTTAGGTGTACATCAGATTCTTTTTCCATGCTTGGGAAATTTTCTATTATTTCTGCAAATATTCTTTTTATGTCATTTTTGTTGCCTTCTTCCATTTCATTGACTCCTATTACCCTTATATTGTTTCTCTTTGCCTCATCTTGCAACTGTTGAATTTATTTTTCCTGGTTCCTTGTTGATTTTAAGAGATCCTTTCTTTCACAATCACTAGCTACCATGCTGTCTTCAAGATCTGAAATTCTGTCTTCGGCTTCATTCAAGTGGTTTTGCCCGCTTTCAGTGGAAGTTTTGATTTCCTGGATATGGCTTTGAATTTGTTTCATGCATTATAGTTCATTCCTGTATTGTTCATTTATTATTTCCATCAATTTCCTATGCTTATCTATTTTTTATATATGTCTTTAGATGTGTTGAGCAATTCTTTCATTATTGTTGTCAGTTCATTTTTTGGTCGGAGAGATTTCTTCTGATCTGATGTCTTCTTTGGCCTGATGGAGTTGTTTCTTTACTTCCATTGCAATCACTTTGGCAATTTCAGGTTTGTGTTTACCAAGTTCTCCTGTCGATGTCTCCTGGAAATGTTCTGAGTGGGGTGGAGATTTGAGATTGCATTTTAGTCCTTTGTCTTATCATGTTTTTTAAGCTGGAGACAGAGTGCTCAGTCTTCTCATTCCCTGACAGCTCAGCAAAGTTTGCTAGCATCCCTAGTTTTCCTGGTGGTCAGGCTTGTTCTTCAGTGTCTGCTGAGATGTGCTGCTTAGTCTGAGGTCTTCCAGCAGATGGTGAAGTGCACCTAGTTCTCCGAGGTCTCATGTGTGAACCCTGATGTCAGCTGATCACAGATCATCTAATCCATTGTCTCCTGGCAGCTCAGGCACTTGTATAACCTAGAGGTGGGCTGCATTGGTGGCATGATCACAGACCACTTGGGCCTGTGACCCCTGGCAGTTCAGGGTGCAGGAAAAGCCCAGACAGGAACCGTAGGATCAGTAGTTTGTGGACCACCTAATTCTGTGTCTCCAGGCATCTCAGAGCATGTGGAGGAGCCAGAGGTGGGTTACACTGGCAATGATCATGGACCTCCTGTTTCTGTGACCTCTGGAAGGTTGGGACACCTGCAAAGCCTAGATTGAACCATGGTATCAGCAGATCATGGACTGCCTGCTCTAGCACCTCAGGTGGTACAGAGCACGCTCAGGAAGGGCCCAAATGCAAACTCTGGTGTTAGCAGTTAATGCGCCTTCTGAGTCAGAATCTCCTGTCTGCACCTGGTGCATGGAGGGCTGAGACACAGACTCCATATGTATGTCATTTTATGTGACTTCTGTTAGGCACATGTGCATGTGTACACACACACACACACACACACGAGACTGAAAAATGAAATATTTGATATAAAGACACTTGTGACTTTAGTATTAAGATTCTCTACTTCTCACAGCTAATCTTAAAACTAACATCCAATAAAAACTTTTTCCAGTGTGAAATGCATACTATTTTCTTTTTCATGCTACATGTCATTTCTATACTAAGCAGCAAAAGAAAGACACCTTACAGTTTGATGACCTTGTTAGCTACTCTCAGCAAGCTTCAAAGGACTTCTCTGATCACCATAATTACAATTATGGGAACACTGTCACACATAAATAATTGCATTCAAAAACTATAAACACTAGGATTCCTTTGCCTTTTATCCTGAAAGCTCAGTTTAAAGATTCATGTTCCTTAAGGCCTTTTCTACAGAAAAGGGCAAAAGGAAAATTTCTCCATTTCTACAGTTTTTACCTCATTGTTCTGTACTGGTAATGTACAGCTCACACTTTGGAAACACAAGACATTTTTGTAACAGTAAGACATTTATACACATAAAATGAAAATGAACATGTAATAATTGACTAGGACTTGAGTTTAAGGTAATAGAATAAGTCCCTCCAACAATGAATATCTAAGTACTCAGGAAAGAATGTAGGGAGTACAAATTACATAGGGCCCATGGGCTTTCCAGAAAGACTTTGAAATCTTTTAGCTTGCATATGAAAATTTATTGCAAATGGATTTTTACAGCATAAGGATGTTACTTAAAGAGCAATTCAAGGCTCAGTGTGATATTTAGATTTAATATTTTACAAGCTTTACAGTTAACTTCTTTTAACACTTTGGAAATTCGAACATGATTGTCTTGTAGCTGAATGAGTGTATTAGCCTTCTTATTATTTATGGTTTTAAACCCCAATTCAGTAGCACAGCATAAAAAAGCATAGAATTTGCTATTAAACCAATAAATTTTCCATCAAAACAATAAACTTTCTATCTTAGACTTCCATTTAACCAGTCCTAAGACAAATTACTGAAGTGCAAGCTAGAGGACTAATAATACTTCTCTCTCAGTAGGGGTGAGACAATATGAACATATATATAGGCTCAGCAAATGTTAGGTAATTTATCAACCTGGGAAATATCTAAGAAGTACTCTTACTTCCATGAATGCTACTTCTTATTATGAAGGAAAGAAAAGCAATTTCTCAGAAAAACTTTATGGTCAAGTAATGATTTGCATAAAAATATTTATTTAATTTATACTTTTAAATAATGTGGCTTTGATTTTAAAGTTTAAATAAGAAACGACAAATTGAATAATCATATATTAAGAAATGAGCATGCTCTTCTATTAAGTTTTTCAGAAAGATTTTTGTTTGATTGATCCAAGCAATTAATAATTATCCCATAATTCCATGAACCTTCAGAATAATGTCTAAGTTTCATTCACAATCCTTCACATTAAATAAAGTATTATGAAAATTGCATTACTAGATTTTGAAAAACCTAAATTCTCCTCACAACTTTCTGGTTATTACCCATGTGACCTTAGGCAAGATAATTAATGACTTCTGTATAATAAGATCAACACACTTCCCATGCATACTTCTCAGGGGGATGCTAATAAGGATCAAATAAAAAAACATACTTGACAACATTCTGAAGGGCTCTGCAACTGTTCTTATGTTACCCACTCATGACATTTCTTTGAGTACAAAAATTTAATGTTCTAAGATTCATAATATATGTGGCTTCTAAATTGCACTAGCATAAATTGTGTTTGGGTTCTAACCTAAAAGTTAAAAAAAGACCAGCTTTAGAATTTTCCATGAACAGTGTAATTATATAGATAGTCGTGTGATCTGAGTGGCCTTTCAAATGAAAGGCATTTGAGAAGATGGTTTCAAAGCTGTTTGTGAAAAAAAAAAAAGAGTGAGTGAAATAACTGTGTCCACCAATGACTGTCCTCCTCCTCTGGACGCTCCCTGGAGCACACAGTGGGGAACTGTAATGATCAAAGGCATAATAATTATTTTCTGTAAAGCACTTAGGATAGCTTTCAAGGCCTGAGACCAATTTGAGCCATCTCTACCACTCTCTACTTTCCTACAAAAAACCCTAGGGTTTAGAATCAGCTTCTTTTGCCTTAGTTTGTAGCAACTACTGTGATTCTATTCTTCATCTCCAAGTGACTGTTCTAGCTTCAGGTAGGACACTGTTCACAAACCTTCACTCATTCCCAAGCATATGTAATATAACAACCATTTTTAATCCCTATCATTTGGTTTGAAACCCTGTGTCATTTTTAATGTCCTCACTTTATGCTGTTTGTATTTTGCTGTTGTTCTTTTTTTTTTGTACTATTTCTTTGAAATAAATAAATAATAAATAACAATATCTAGAGGGTAACCTTCTGGGAAATGTGCTTTTGTACATGGATATAATCGATGAAAAATCCTCATGTCGTCAAGGTGAAGCTAAACCTCAAAGAAAATGAAATTTATACTTGAAATAATTTCTATATCTAAGGTGTGGTTTTGGATGTGCCAGAAACAGCACTAAAATAAAACTTCTGCTGCCACTGTCCCCATCAGACTTATTTAGAAATGTAAATTCCTTTTGTCAGTTTCATTTCTGGGGCTAACGTATTTTCTACAAATGTTGCATGGTGAAAAGCTTTTATACTAACTTATGCATGAAACACATCAGTTCGTCCTGACCTGCTTTATAACCTATTGTCATGTTTTGCCATTTCTGTTTTTTTAGCTACGATGTACAGACATTGGATATAGAAATTTAATTTGAGCTATAGGTCAGAAAATTAGGACAAGGTTGTGAACATAACAGTCAAAATTGTCTAACAGGTCACAGTAAAGAGTTTTGAAGAAAGAAAATATAACAAAGAGTGAAGAACCTTTACAATGAAAGTCATACACTTAATTTTATTTGTAATTTAATTTGTATAATAGTGATAATCTTTTATCTCAAATTTATATGAGCTTTGTCCCCAAAGGCAAAACTGATTTCTTAAGGGCAAAATATAAATACTACTACTACTATGAAGAAAAGTTCACACATATGCTTGAAAATATAAGGGTTTATAAAAAATATGTTGCATGTTTTAGGTGAAAAATTATACTGTAAATACTGCCATTAAACCTCCCAAGCCAGTCCCCTTTTCTGAGAGCACACTTATCCTATCTGATAATTCTTGCCGCTCTCTGAAGCAGTACTGGAAGTCCTCTCTCTTGAGTGTTTTGATAAGATGTGGCCAAAACTACCTTGAATGCTGCCGCCATGTTCTCTCTAATGGAAGGGTAGATCTGTGAAAATATTCACGGATCTGTCACAACGTGAAACCTGGGTCTCCCCCAGTCAAAATGCCAATGGAGCGGACATTTTGAATTGACACAGGACTTTGAGGCAGCCACGACAGAGCAATTAAAGAGACTAATAGAAGACTCCTGGCAGTGCTTCAGAAAACTGCAAGAATGAAGGGATACATGTGTTTGAAGTAAGAAGGAATATTCTGAAGTCGGGTCATTGTATTGTTTTTATTGTAATATTTTTAAATTTGATCGTTCTCCATTTTTTTTTTTTCAATCGTACCTATGCTATCCACAGAGACGTGCCTTCTCTGATGTTGCTGGCAGTGATTTTTCTGAACTATTAAAGAGTTACGTATGGTGCGTAAGAGCTGATGAACATAGGCTGGTTGTGAAGGCAGTGACAGTCAGTTCCCCAGGTGAGCATAGCCCATCCCAGGGCACATTTGGTGCAGAGATCTCACATACCGTACGCAGGGCCAGTCCTGCCAAGCCAAGAGGGAAGCAGAAGAAGAAGGTAGGAATTATGTCGTGTCATGGTGGGGTCTTTCTTGTGAGTTTCATTGAGAAAAGCAATGTTTTTCACTGCTTTAATAATCAAACTATCTTTACAGCTGCTGATAAACTGTGAAAATATTGCTCAGTCATAATTTCATTTTATAATCCTTTCCTCCTAATTTTATTTTCTGACTTAATATGACAAATTATATTGGGTCAGGGATACAGGTCAGCGGCACAAGCACTTGACTGGCAAGTGCAAGGTCCAGAGTTCAAGTCCTGGAACCAAAATAAATAAATAAAAGAATAAAAAGAGGGGAGAAGGAAGAAGAAAGCAGGAATTAGAACATCTATAAATCCTGAGGAATTATTTACAGTGAATTAGTACATAAAATTAGTAAAAGCCACAAGCTGAGAGGGTAAGTTGATGTATCATGTGGTCTAGTCTCTGTTGCCCACTTTGTTAAACAGCAGTGTAAGTGTTACTGTGAAGTTATAATTTTAAATGTGATTAACATTTATATCAATAGATATCAAGAAAAAATGGATGCCTTCTCTCATAAGGGCAGGACATACTCGATCTGTTCAAGGCTGAAGTGAGGTTTGCTAAAGAGGAAAAATTTGGACCTCAAGACTGCAATATAAAAGCTTTGAGTTTCCAGCCTGTTGTTGATTTGACCTCTTCATTAATTTTGGATTTCTCTCTCTCTCTCTCTCTCTCTCTCTCTCTCTGTGTGTCTGTGTGTGTGTGTCTCTGTCTCTCCATGTATACATTCTAATATCTCCCAAAAGCTCTAATATCCATAATTTCTTTCTTTGTTAATCATGTACACTGGCTAAATCTTAGTTCCTTTATGTAGTATATGAGACATCACTTATTTGATAACTTGCTTGAACTCATCCCTCTGCTCCTGCTTTGAAACTTCCACCACCACGTAAAACCACTTCTTTTCCTCCAAATCTGTGATGACACTTTCACAGCTCAATCTATCAACAGGGACTTTACCACTGGCCCTTTCCTCTCCCCTGCTTGGGATACACTTTTTCATTTTCTCTAATTGTGCTAAGATCCCCTTCGAAGTAGGTCAGTGCATGTATATTGGCTCCATGCTCAGCACCGCAGCTGAATCTATGTATCTGATTGCCCAGAACTTATTGCTACATCTCAGTCTCCTTGGGTAAACTGTAAGGCAGTGAACAGCATTCTCAGCATATTACCCTAACATTGTATGCCCTAAACTAAATCATGTGAAATAGTAACTTAACTCTCTTGGTGCAGCTACAATGAAAACAAATTTTAATATATCTTAAGGATAGTAACATCTTTCTTCAGGTAGCTCCTGTCTTCAGAGTTCCAACCGTGTACTGGTATCCACCTTGGTTCTAGGCGATGCACAATTACACTATGTGGAATTCAGGTAATGTAGATTTCTATTTCCACTTAGGAACAGGTGCTTCTAAACTAAGCAATCCATATCCCAGATTTAAAGTGAATCTAAATAATTTAGACACAGCACATATTTAAATTCAAAAATGACATTCATTTTTAAAATGCCCTGACATTTTAGAGGGTTATTTCTTTTAAAAGCAGACTGAACTTTCAGAAGAAAATTAGTATGGTGATAACTTTTAAGTATCTTTTTCTTGAAGTAATGTAGTAACAGAACTTAAGGAGACATTGCAGGGCTTGCACAGAAAGCTCAGATTTTAGGAAACGAGCAAGCTGAAGCCCAAGGACTTTGAACGATGCAGCCAAAGGCACAAAATTAGATAGTGACTGTGTCTGAACTAGAGCTACACCCTGGAAAGTGTGAAGCTATTTCTTCATTACATCAGTTACTTTCCATCACTCCATCCACTAACCTGAACTCCTTATATTTACAGGAAAAAAGCATATAAAATATTGTGGAGAAATGGTTCTAATTTTTGCACATGTCAATAATTTCAGATGTTTCCTTCTATTTTGTATAATTCATTAAAATAATTTTGTGCTTATCTATCAATTTTTGAAGAAAATTAAACATCAGTGAATCAGTGGCAGAAATACAAATCATTTTGCATTTCCAGATCAAAGGGGGAAAATTTCAACAGTTTTTAGACTTACCACACAGTGCTGTTTTCATGGAACTAGAATCATATATATGTATGGAAAAGGAGGATATGACATTCTGCACTGATGGTCGGGCTTTGCATAGACACTTAAAATATGAAGCTACCACATAAAATGCCTACCTTATGCCCCTTCCAAATTCCAGAAGGATGAAAACAAATTTAAACATAGAAAGCTATTTGGCCATCTTCTGAGTGTTTATTTTTTTCCATTCAGGACTTTTGAGAGGACTTTTGTATAACAAGGAGAAAAGAATGGGAAAACATTCTTTATATCATGGGAAATAAAGATGAATTTGGAGGTCAGCAGCAATGGGAAAAAGTTGGGAAGGGCGAAGTGGGATTCAGAGGGGAAGAACAGGGAGACAAGAGTGTGACTGCAGGACAGGAGTTAAAAGTCCGTAGGAAAGGCAACGAGGAAATGGACCAACAAAGGACACCTGCAACCCAGACAGAAGGCAGCGCTGGCTCCAAGCTGTGTCTTAAAACTTTTCTATGGCCCTGAGGGTACGTAGGGGCGTAAGACCAAGTAGAGACCTCTTCTCTGTCCCTCCTTACCCTTCTCTGCACACACCCAGCCATCTTACCGACCTCATCCCAGCATCAATTTTACCATTCTCTTTCGCTATCTCACAGGGAATAAAACACGGAAGACACCCTTATACTACCTGCTCTCAGTAAGAAACATCACCCTGGCCAACACTTTCCTGGACTATCCTTTAATTTAATTGACTGGGACTTTAAAAGCTATCGGATTTGACAGGTCACACATTCCTACATAACTATAGCATGTCTGAAGTAGCGTTTTAATTTAAGAAGTGGAATACAACGTGATTTTACCAATTTGAAACATTAAATTTCTCATTTGGAATGTTCTGTATGGAGGCACCACTCTAATGCAAGAGATTTTTTCCCTTAAATAACAAGAAAAGTGAGACATTTGTTCATAGTCTTTTAAGGATACATTTAACCTAATTCTACTGTATCATTGATAGGCATTACAATGGCTTCAGCGTTCAATTCATTTACAAAACCATTTCAAAATATGAAACTGATAAAAAATAAATTGAGAAATTAAACTATTCACATCAATAGACCCATACAGTAGAATTTAGATAATTGTATGTGTTTACAATAGTTATGGAATTAATTTGGAGTGCTCTGGTTGGCAGATTTTCCACTATAAAACAATAAAAATAAGATTATATTGCACAAAGTAGGTTATCATAATGACTTTTTTTTTCTTTTTTTTTTTTTTTTGCGGTACTGGGGATCGAACTCAGGACCCTGCGCTTGCTAGGCAAGTGCTTATTCCACTGAGCTATATCCCCAGCCCCTAGTGATCATAATGATTAAAAGATCCTTATCTTATTACCATATTAAAGTCACTGTATGTCCCAACATATGACAATCAAAGAAAATCAGTTCTTCTTTATGAGGAAGCATAGTTTCTCTCTCTCTTTCTCATTCATTCTTCAGCAGCATTATAACTATATAATTTTCCTTCTATGCTGAACTCCAGGAACCACTCAAATTTCACTTTTGTCTTTAATATGTATTCCACAGACCAGACATAAATTCTATCTTACCCTCTTTGCTTGGAAATGTTCCAAGTTAGTATCTTTCTCCTGGATCTGTGTATAGAACATTAGGCTAATGCAATTAGCACCTACCCAGCAGATCTGTGCAGGACGCCCCAAAGATCCACCCCACTCAGAGCTGTACGACTTAAAGCCAGCATTTCACTCTTCAAAACCCTTATCTCTGGAATATTCTATTTCAGTTGATGGTTCTCCCAGGGGAAAGCTAGGAGTTAGCGCTCCATCTCTGTTCTACACCCAGTTAATAAGAAATTCTCGGTAGTTGCAGGCTCTAATTATGTAAAGCACCTCTCTATCTTGGGTCAAGAGTCTCTCTTCTCATCTATGAAAACTGGGTAGCTTCCTCACTACTCTCCTATTTGCTCACGAGGCTCTTTCAAATCTGACCTCCATGAAGCCAGCAGGAGGAACTGATAATGCCCTTTTTTTATTTTAAAGATAAAAAACTAACAAAATAAAAATGAAGACAAAAATCAAACCAACAAAAACGATACATGACCGCAAGACAAGTGATAGTAATTAACAATGGTTAATTACTCCATCATGTACTGTTATTTTCAAAAATAACTATCAGAGAAGGCAAATGTAGGATTTTGCATTTTGAGCACATTGATGAGTAATTTTGTTAATAAAATATTTGGTCCATTTCTATCGATTTGCATTTATTAAGTTATATATATATATATATAATGTATATATATAGTTTAGACTAATTTCCATCATCTCAAAAGTTTTCTGACATTTATTACATTTGAATATGTATAAAGATAGACAATAGGTAGGTGGTGATGATGATGATTGATAGAGAATAGGTATATATATATGTATTGGGGCTGGGGTTATAGCTCAATGGCATAAGCGCTTGCCTGGCAAGCGCAAGGTCCTGAGTTCGATCCCTGGTACCGGAAAAAAAAAAAAAAAAGAGAATATATATATGTATTTCTCTACTGTATAGTCTTCATTTTCTTCTCATTCCTTCTGACAATTTCTTTTTCTTCTCATGATCATATTTATGTTGTATAATATTCTAATGTCCTTTTTTCTCTTTAATTCTTCCAATATGAGAAAAAATTTAAACAACATATATTTCCTCCTTTCTCAAATACTATAACTATATGGATTAGGCAATTTTCTTAATGTTTACCTTTATGCTAGTTAATTCATAACATATATATTATTCAATACACTGTAATATATATATATAGTGTAATATGCTGATACATTGCATTATCTGATTTATATGTTTTAAATTGCATCTTTAAAACTTGGTGTAGCCAGGCATATAGCTCAGGGGCACAGCACCTTCCTGGCACTCATGAGGTTCTGAGTTCAATTCCTGGTACCAAAATAAAAGGGGGGCTGGGAGATGGCTCAATGGCACAGAGCCTGCCTGGCAAGTGCAAGGTCCTGAGTTCAATTCCTGGTACCCAAAAAAAAGAAAGAGTTAAAAATTTGACATATCAGTCACACTTTGAAGTCTCATAACTTTTTCCCCTTCCCTCCTCATGTCAAGCCTTTAAACAACATGTAATTTGTACATTGTCAGGATGTATTACTTCCGTACATTTTTATAACTATTATTCTCATACTTTTTTAGTCTTTTATCCTATATTTAATTTGATTCAATGTTCACTACCAGTTTTTATTAAGTTTATCACCTCCTAGAATCTATCATCATGATTTCACCAAAGACCAGGGAAGCTATGTTCACTGATTTCTTACATCTTCAAACCTGTTCATCTTTACTGTTGTATTTGCTAAACATTCAGTTTATTTGGTCTAAAATCCTGGGTTTCTATTTTTTCTTTGAGGAATTTATGAGCATTGCTGTTTTCTTTCAGGTAGTGATTATTACTGCAGATAGTTACAGTAAGGCTATTCTATCTTGGGGGCCTTAAAGATTATAGGTAATTTACATTTCACCTATCTTCTCAGGAAAGTATCTTCTCCTTTAAAATATAGCACTTTATTGTAAGGAATAGTTGATGATTATTTGTTTGATCAATTTTGAATGTCTATATCTGTTTTCCTGAGTATACACTTCGAAGTTATCAATATGTAATGCAACAACCATTGTTAATTCCGTCACCTTGTCTGTAACTCAGTTTTGATTGTACTATTCTTATGCTACTCTGTGTCTGTTTGTTAATATGTTTTTGTTCTTTTACTTTTAAAAGTGTCAAAAAAACTAAAATGTAGTGCTTTTCCTAGACTATCTCAATTGCAATTATTGTTCTTTTACAAGGCTATATCTCTATTGCAATTATTGTCTGTCATCTCAGAGTATGTTTCTTTTATTCATTCTTTAGATTCAGGCCTTCTCTTCAATGTAAAATCTTTCATTTACTTTTCAAAGATTTTCTAATCTATTCTTTTATGCAAAGAGTCAAAAATGTGTTACAAGTTGATTGCCATTTTTCCCTTGATCTTTCTTTTCATCATTTTTTTTGAGACAGGGTCTCGCTATGCAGTTCAGGCTGGCCTCGAGCTCATTTTGTAGTCCAAACTGGTCTCAAACTCGCCTTGATCGTCCTGCCTCAGCCTTCCCTGTGCTGGGATTGCAGGCTTTTCACTGATTCTTAACTTTTCATTTCTCCCCATTTCTTCTAGAGCCTATCATCCAGTAATTTTTTCAATCTGCCATTTGTTTCTTATTTTTTTATAAATGTTATCTTTTTGCAACATCTTTCTAAAGACTCATTTTTAGTTACTTCTCATACTTGATTCTAGGATCATGCTTGATTCATGATGGAGACTGTCTTGGTTACTTTTATCTCATTGCTGAGACAAAATACCCAATGCTCAAAATGAAGAAAGGAAAGGTTTATTTAGCTTAAAGTTTGTGGAGGTTTCAGTCCACAGTTGGCTGGTTCCAAGGCAGAGTGTCACATGGCAGAGGGCAAATGTTCATGGCAGCAGAGCACAGCAAAAACAACCAGCAAAAAGGGAGGAATGCCTGCAAGCAGCCTCTTTTCCCTTACATTGTAAACAGGCTACCCCCACCCAGGCCACGTGGAGCTCTCACACAATCTCCATGCCCTCCTCTTCCACAGCCTCAGGATGTATACAAAGTAAGCACCCTGGCTTCCTGCTGAGTCACTCAGCCAAACCTCCAGACTCCCCAAGTTGACACAATGTATCAACCATCACAGAGGCCAACCGGTGAGTGGGTCCTGGCCAGATTCCAGAAAGATTTTTAGTGAAATTCTTTATGATACACAATTTCCTGAAGGAACAGGTGTTTCAGGTTTTATGCTTCTAGCTAGCATCTATGAAGGCCCAATACTGTTCATAATGCTTTACTAAAAGTCTGGTCATCAATCCCACTTCATCTGCACTTACCTAGTGTCACAGAGAGCCCAGGAAAGTGCTCACCACTGCCCAGAGCATCTTGCCTTCCTCCTCCAAATGGGCTTCTGGCATGTGTTTGCACTCAGTTGTGCCCACTCCTAATCATATGTTGAAATTCTCCCCCACAGTATGTTGGAATGTGACTATTTTTGAGTTAGAAACTTTAAAGAGGTAACAAAATTTCAAAGGAATTCATTGGGATGCCCTAAGCCAATACAACTGGTATCTTCATAAGAACAGAGGATTAACTACTTACCAGTCCAATTATTTAAATACAGAATGACCAAAAATTGCATATGTTTGTTAATTTTATAAGATAATTTAACAGGAAATACAAAAATAATCATTTTATCAAATTTATTCAGAGTTATTCTGTGTATCGTGTATCTTAAAACTTTCAATACACAACTCAACATTTCCAATCTGGACAGTGGTAACTGGTCTCTTTCTGAATTCTTTTTAGATTGTTATCTCTCTAGGAACAATACACTTTACCTTGCTATCTTGGCCTTTCCTTTTTCCTGTGGGTGGTTTAATTTTAATAATGTGTTTACCCACTAAATGTAATGGTGAAAACATCGATGACGTGTTTCCTGGCTAGTGTTTTGCTGTTTTGTATGTTTCAATTATTTGGTCTATTAAGAATAATCTAAATTTTAAGTGATTTTGAACCCCCTTATTTTGAATAAATAATAAAAGAGTTCATATTGCTTGGTCTAAAAGGTGCATAAATATCTTATAATAATATTTTTCCTCACTTTCTTCTTATAGTGTGGCTTGTCAGATATTGGACTACTCTGTCAACACTACCTATTGAATTATTATAATCTTTGACCATTATTGGATTTTTTTAGTTTTGCTGCTTCTTTCAAACTCTATTATTTCTGTATTACAAATAGTTGGCAATAGAGAGATGTCTTTTTTCCTTTCCATTTCGTAACACAGACTTTTCCTCTCCGATAGGCTAACATTTCTCACTTTTTCAGCCTTTTCTTCTGAAAATTTTTCAGCACATCCTTCCCGTTCAGTCTCAGTGTCCCAAATATGTCTGCTTTGTATAGTAAAAGAACATCACTGAGTTTGGGGGAAGTATAAAAATTACATCAAGTCTAGTTGCAATAAGATTTTTCATAGATGGCAGCACAAAATTATAGGTCATTTTTCATAAATGAAATGACCATGAATTAATAAAAGAAAATAACCAGAATTTATTATTAAATTACACTCTATACGAACATCACAGGCAAATACAAATGTATAATTAAAAAGTATGCAAAAATAGTAATAGAAAGAAAACTCATGTACAGATGTATCTTGTGCAGTCGTTCAAATGATTGATTGCAATGACACATGCCCG
This sequence comes from Dinomys branickii, assembly GCA_004027595.1. Lineage (NCBI taxonomy): Eukaryota > Metazoa > Chordata > Mammalia > Rodentia > Dinomyidae > Dinomys > Dinomys branickii. The sequence goes on from PVLD010004466.1 coordinate 80,653, forward strand.
AGCAACACTCGGGACAGTCAGTATGTAAACCAGGCACCACCTGAGCGGTGTTCGGGATACAGCATGGAGTGGATAAGACAGGGATGGAATTTAGGGAAGGGCATGAGAGATACAGGGAGAAGGCAGCCACTGACAAGACAAGCAGTGAGGCTTCAGAAGAATTAACTCTGCCAAAACTGTATTTTGAACTTCCAATCTCCAGAATCATGAGAAAATAAATTTCTGTTGGTTGCCCTCTCCAGCCTGTGGTAATTTGTTGTGATGACACTAACAGACTGGTTCAATATGCATCTGAAAGGCACTTCCTATAGTAAGAAACTGCACTTCCCTGAATTAGCTGAGGCCCATGGTGACTGTAGCATGTCCTTAGATTTCCTCAAATCCAATGCAGCTTGCACTGCACTTGGAATTCTCACATGCAAAGCCTCTCACGGTTTCATTGAAAATGGAGTTTGTGTTAGTGTGCTATATATATTTCTGTACTTGGGATTTTCCAGTGACCAAAGGACTTGTGCCACATTTTATCTACACTTTAGAATTAGAAGGATAGGGACTGGGGATTTAAATTTTTTCTACTCAAGAAACCTGATTTATGATCCATGATTACTGCTGCTTTGAACCAGAGATGACTGCTGCAAAGCACACTTTTGGAATTGATCGTGTCCAGGGGCCTGTCCCTTTCACCCCATGAGAAAAATGAAATAAATATGAGAAAGAGAAGATATGAGGAACCAGAAAAAGATTTGTAGTAGTTATTCAAAAGAAAGAAAGAATAAAGAAATCAGGAATATAATATGAGACTTTTAGGAGGCACTGTGCACCCATTTGTGTTTTGTGACATGATATAGAAATGTCCCCAGGGTGCCCAGGTTTAGAATTTTTCTTTACAAAGTCAGGTTCTACAAAGGTAGCCACAGAATAGGATAGAAAAAGCAAGTAACTGCAGTGACCCAGGGCTGTGAATTTGCCACGGAAACTCAACAGAAAGACCAAGATGCAAGGGCGTGGGTCCCAGAAAGCTCCCTACGGGAATGACAAAAGAGAAATCAACTCGGGTGAGGACGGAGTAAACACTATGGAAGCTTCTTCATGGATTGAAACACTGCAGTGGCCCGCATAGTTTGTATTTGTGGTTCGTCATTCTTTTGCCTTAATTAGGATGTACTTTTCTGACGGGCAAGAATCACATATCAAGTATATGTTTGATAGGCACAAAGTACCTTAGTTGGACTTCCTTTGACTTCTCCCCTAGGATGCTATTTAGTCCAGATAAAATATTCAAGAATTGCCAAAATATGTACAGATATATGGATAAATCTATACCTGTATATCTATATCCAAAGACAGAGAGACAAAGGATGGAAAGAGATAATTCTCAAAATGCAATGTGAATTACAAAACTACTAAATCCGTGAAAAAAATCAGAAAGGGTAAGAACTCCATTTTCATTCTTGTATTGTGGGACATGCGGCGTAAACGTTCACTGCAGAGTCAGTGCAGGGTGAGCCAGAAGTGGAAATTATGCTTCAATACTTACTTGTCTAAAATTTACTTCTATTATTCCAGAGATGACCTTTGTTTCTTTGAGGTTGTTTCCCTTCCCACATTCTTATCAAGCCAATATGACCTAAAGAACCATTAATGGGGCTGTAATTGAATAAAGCAACAATTCTTTCATTATTGCTTAGTTGACTTTCTGTCATTTCTGAAAATGACCTTGCTTTGAAAGGCTGACTTTGAATATCATTTATGGACAAAAGCATTAAATGTTCCAGCAATTTTTTCTAAACTGCAGATCAAAGCACTGTATTACACAATCTGAATTTACTTTATTCATTTGATTTACTTTTATGAACAAATCTCTGCTTGAGAACAAGAAAATCTGTGCCCATAGCTTATGAATTAATATCATTTCAGGTAAAATATGCACCATAAGCATAAATAGTAAAACACACAAAATAATACTGCCTAGATTCACTAATGTCCAGGGAACTATGGAGCTGTACCCTTAAAGCAAAAGAAACCACAGACTATAGGGATCACTATCAGTTTCTCATTTTGCTCTGGTCAATTATAAATGTATTAAATTCCCTTGATATCAAAGCTAAATCACATGATAAATATTGTACTCTCAGGAGAATCAGTTATGTACAACCAATCCTCTGTCTTTAGAAATAAGTATCATTAGTCGAACCTAAATGTTCTTCATTAAAGTATGCTAAGTGATTATCACCTTGTAAAAAGTTTCCCTTCTTTTTCTTCTAAAAATGGCATTTACAAATAGGATTCTGCTTAATAAATGGATTTGTCATCTCAGTAATATTAACACTATTTTTGTCATTTTTACACATCAGAATAGGATTTTTAAGTTAATTATTTTTATGTTTCACAACATATTCACGATGATGGGAACACAACTGGAAATATCTACCATATACTCAAAAATTTAGAAAGTAATTGCTTAGCATTGTGGTGAATTTCCAAGTGAACAACTTTCTTTTCAGCAAAAATGTGGGTCTCTGTGTAGCAAATGATATTAATATTTTTAGGTCAATAATGCCTCTATTACTGTCCTCTGTATTTCATGGGTATTGCAGATATCTTATTTTGATTTCTTATTTCTATAAGTCTGTGATGATTTTAAGGACAGTTTAAAACTTCAAGCAATATCAAGATATTAATCATTTTTTGCCTGCTGTGAATTACAGGATGTTTCTAATATTACCTATTACACGCCATTGCTCTTCAGATGAAGAAAGTGAATGTGTGGTCACACTAAACAATTTATTTAAAACTGATAATATTAGAAGACTTTCCCAAAAATTCATGATCCTGGAGTCTGATGAATTATTATATTTTTGATTACTGATGCTCAATCTGAGTTTCACTTAGAAGACACACATCCACTTGAAGACAGTCTTTCTCTTATAGAATGATATCAAATGTGCCTGTTTTCTCTCAGCTCCGTTACATATGGCCAGTAAAATTCAGTGACAATATTGTGATTTTGTGCACAATTCCCTATGGGCCAAGTGACCAAGTAATTTGATACACGTTATCTAATTTTATCTGCAACTCCCCAGGAGAACTGTACAATCAGTTATCTTGATGTGGATGAGCAGAATATGGCTTCAGAAGCTTAAATAACTTAAACAGATGTAGAACCCTAACATGAAGTGAAGTCTGTGCTTGACTCAAGTGTGTTTAACTCCCAATCCAAGCCCTGTCCCTGGTCCATTAGTTTGCACATCCTGAAGCCCTATGTCCTCCTTTTCACCTCCTGTTTGGATTTTCTTTTGTTGCCAGTAATGCCTAGCACTTTAAATGTAGGTTATGTTTTATTTACACAAAGGGATAAAGATGAGTAAAAGTGATTATGTAGACCCATTAGAAATACCTGGTAACAGCTAAGACTATAAGTCCATTTATTAAAAATAAGCAACCTAGCTAGCAGGATCTAACAAAAGATAAATCATTTCCCCAACAAAAGCCTGTTTATTTTCATTAAACTGGAAGGTGTGGCTATGACATGTGTTAATACCCTCTCAAAACACTTAAGGAAACAGACACGTTGGCCACAGCAAGGAGACAATACCTGAAATGCAGCCCTTCTGCAAATCTTAGTTTGATTATATGCTGACCACAAAGTATGTGTTATTTTGCTTCCGGTCTTGTTGCCATTCTAGCTACTTCATTGCTTCTCTCTTGTCCACAAACCTGCCCTAGTCTGACAAATGGCTAATCTCCACATTTTTCTCAGTCAACACAGCTTCCTATGCTGATCCCGTCAGAGTCAGACTCCAGCAGTTTTCTCTGCCAATCCCTGTGCGTATCTTTACTACTCAGCACCACCTACCTCCCCAGTGGCTTCAGCATCCAAACATGAGACAATAAATGGGAGCTTGAGGTTATATTTTCTTGCTGCTTTGGAATAAAATTACATTCTGTGATAAAGAGCATCCACTGTAAAACATTTCTTTAAGCTGCTTCTAGATCCTGAGGATTCTGTAAAATGTAATCAAGTTTAAAGAATATTGAATAATAAAATCTAAATGTGAAGAGCATTGGTGAGAAAAGTACATTAATAAGAATGGTAACTTGAAGTGATTCCCTGTAACAAACAAAATATTAAAATTCTAGGAGAAACTGAAAGATGCTTATCACGGCAATGTTCAAGTATATAACAATTTCTTCTTTCATATCTGTTCTCAGAATAAGGTAAAAACTTTCCATAGTCTTTAAATACTCTATAGTTGCTAAAGACATATATAAAATTTCTGTTTGGAAAAGATTCTGCATGTACCTTACTCCAATTGGCTCATCTTAGAAGTTTCTGCAGCTAAGAAAATTCAACACCTATTGAAAAATTGTCATCTGAACATATGTGCTCTAGAGTTTAATTATACCATCCTCACTCATATGCTTTTCTACATTTCACATAATCCTGGGATTTCTTAGGAAGGATATCCTCCTATGGCAAATCTTTATTTCTTTATAAAATTTGTGGACCTTAAATATTTTCAAGTATAAATATTAAATATTTATACTCTAATACTATGGAGTATAAATTAAAGTATAGTATACTCTAATACTATACCTTAATATAAATGTTTGTATTAAATATTTATAATTCACTTAAATATTTTCAAGTGAGTTAAGTTTTTAACTCACTGAAACAAATTACTTCTTTTTGGGCTGGAGGTATAGCTCAGTGGTGTAAGTGCTTGCCCGCTAAGCACTAAGGCCCTGAGTTCGATCCCCGGTCCCGGAAAAAAAAAAAAGGAACGGATGTTTCCTTCTTTCGTTTGGGGCTGGGGATATAGCTCAGTGGAATAAGCGCTTGCCTAGCAAGTGCAGGGTCCTGAGTTCAATCCCCAGTACCGCAAAAAACAAAAAACAAAAAACAAACAAACAAAAAACAAAAAACAAACAAACAAAAAACAAACAAACAAACAAACAAACAAAAAAACAAATTACTTCTTTTCTCTATATATTTTCTTCCTGGAGCAACTTGGACTCATTTTTCCAACCAGATGGAAACTTCAGTCAACGGGTATGTTAACTGTGACAGTGAAACTCTGAATCTTACTTTGTATGTTCTTCAGTAAAAAGGCACCATTGTTATTGTCCGAGGAAAGCTATGCTGAAAGGAGAAGACTAATCTGCTTATCCTATCAGAGGACAACATGACCTAGAAGAACTAATATTTGGACTCATGCATGGGATTCATTTAGTCTTGCGTTCAGCTTTCTGATGTGACCGTGGAAAATGGAGACATATTAGTTTATTTTGCATTACAATAACAAAATTCTTCAAGCTGGCTGACTTTAACACAAAAGTTTCTTTTAGCTCACAATTCTAGAAACTTAAGGGCATTCATTTTGCTGCTACCAATTCAGCTACAGTGAAGACCTCATTGCAGTTGGTACCACAGTGCTGACAGGAAGTGCAGACTGTAAAGAATGTCATGGCAGAACAGGAAGTGAAAAAGGCTGGGGAGTGGCCAGGCATTTCCTTTTATCACAATCCTTCTGTGAGACAAATTCAGGGTCCCATCAGAAACATCGAATTCCTTCCAAGATGAGAACCTCCATGACATAAGAACCATTCACCAGGTTCCACCTCTAAAGCTCTTAATACTAACTTCTTTAAACTCAAGCTTCCAAAACATCAATCTTTGAGAGATACAGTCGAATCACATCCAGACTACAGTATGAGTAAATCATCTAATCTGTCTGTATTTGTTTTCCCACCTGGAAAATGAGTCTATAAAAATCACTTTATTGGACTATTATGCTAATTAAATTACTAAGCACAGTCAGTGTTCCAAAATTGTTAACTCTTGACAAGTTGCTGAATGTAGTAAACTTGGATCCAAACCCACTGCCTATCTCAAAAGGCTAAAGGTATGTCTAGCTGATATAAGCGAGCACACGTAATTTTTCACTCTTACCTGTATGATTTTTAAAGCACATAGTCTGATGTGCATGTTGGCCTATCCACAAAGGTGATGGGGTCAAAATCCCTGCTGTAAAGACTCATATGTCAGATTCTTAGTAATTCAAGGAATGGTTGTTTTTGGCATACCCTTTGAGAATTTGAGTTACCGAATGAATTTGTGCCAGTAAATAAGAAGTTTAATTGATTCCAAATTTCTTTCCATATATAGTTGTGATCGGTGAGTTTTCTTTCAAATCTCTTACATAGAGCAGAACAAAATAAATTGCAAGAACAACTAGTACTATTTAATGATATTGATTTTATTTTCAGATACTATTATTAATTATTCATTAATGTAAGTCTTCTTTTAATGTAGGTTCAACTAAGATAGTAGTAAGATATTAAAGCTTCAGAAGCTTATATTATAAAACTAAAGAATAGGGCCAAGACCTTAAATTTATTCAGAATGTTAAGTCATTTTCTGCAAACAAGTTTTTATCTTATTTATGAAAACATTCAATTAAGAAAATAAGGTGCAGAGTACGCATTAATTAACCTAAATTTCTTACTAGTTACTATGGGAATGGACATGCAGCTTTATAGCTACTTAGGATACTGAGCCCAAACGTTACCATCACCATCACGTGTCTCATATGTCATTTTTCTCTCCCAGCATTTGTTGATAAAACAGCAAAAAAGAATGAAGCCAATACCCGGTAGCCAAAGTGTGACTCAAATCACAAACCTCACTGAATATAGAAACGGTAATGTACACAAAAAGACAGTGCCATTTTCTTGGTATTCATATACTGTCTAAAATGCATGACAGTTTCAATATTTTGAGTTTTGATCATATTTTCATCATCCCTGTCTTATAGAAGGAAAGTGAGATTGGGGATTGACCTCCACTAACTCTTGCAGTCACTGTTGGAACTGAAATGTAAACGCATATTCTGCATGAGAATTGCCATCTGAAGAACACTCACCGTTCTCTGCCATGCAGTTATATTCATTCTCCTTGAACATATTACTGTTAGCACATTTTCCTGTAACCACTCAGAAAAAGTCATTGTCTTTCTCCACTGTACATGATTTAGGCTCAACTCTCAAAAAATTTCAATTGCTATTTACTTATTCACATAAATGGAGATGTTAATTACTGGAATAAACCTCACAGTGTACAATTTTTAGATGCAGCATGTATTGTTTTCATATAATAGTCATTCGAGACATTAAGCCAGGGACATAAGAGTTCCTATTTCTAAAGGAGACCACAGCCAAAGTGGAGCACTGCTTACTGTTGCTGATAGGACAGCCCATTCTCCCAGGGTAAAACAAGCCTCTCTGACTTGCATGCCATCGAGCCCACATATCAGCACTGTACCTTCCATGTTTCAAAACCACACAGTGTTCCCTGGGAAACAAAGAAATAGGCTCACCTTGTATGACCCTCGTACCACAATTGCAAATCACTGCTACTGTACTTGCAGCTTTCCTTCTGGGAATTGTAGACAGACATACACCACTAGTATAAGTTTTTCCTTTTGGCTTAGAATTTAACAATGTCAGGTAGTGACAGGTGCTCCTCATTCTCATGAGAATTCATATAATTCTTTGCCTAAATTTATTTGCATAGAAGATATTCCTTGAGAATATATTTTACTGTAGCTAACAGTAAAAGAAATGATTTTCCACCTGTTGAAAATGTGTCACTAGGATGTTGGATTATTGCCATGATTTTATACTATAAATGTTTAATCTGATTTTGTAAGTAAATATGTAACTAATCTGGACACACTGGAGTCTAATATTTATACAAAAACTCATATAAAATATGACTAACTAATATTCATTTATTTTTTAATATTTTCATTTTAGTTGATATTATATTAAATAGATTAGAATGAGTCTATTTTAAATACTCTAAAATAATAAACAAAATACTCATTTCAGGATAGTTTTCCTTGACTAGGACTGGACAACTAAACTACTTCTTTAAATAAGTTAATGTAAGTTTTTTTCGTATACCTTCTCCTGAAAATCCAATGACTGACTTATACTATAGGTCTTTCAATTACAGAAACTAAAATTTAACATGGAGTGATGCTTTCTATATAAAGAAGGTCAATAAAAAATTTACTTTTGTCAAATTTATATTGGAATTTGGAAATTAAAATACAGATAATCAAGAACTCTGGCTCCAAGGCACTAAATAAGTTTGCTCTGCACTTTTTACAAATTTGACCTTGACTGAGTTCCTTCAGCTCTGTAAGCAACAACGTCATCATCCTAGTGCCGTCTTATAAGTGTGTTGCCAAGACTGAGGGCATAAACAGAACGTGCTTACAGCAGTGGCGCACACACAATAGGCACTCAATGAATCTTAGCTTTTTCTGTGGATCATAGTTTATCAATATATCTGTCAAAGTTAGTAATGCGATTTTAATTTACGGATAGAGTTATTTCTGAGTGAGTTCATATTGTGTTCAGGAAAGACTAATGAGAACAATCAAGCATGCAGACAATGTTCCACAAAAATAGGGGCCAAACATATTGTGTGAGATGTAACGGTTGTGATGCTACCTAAGTTCAAAGTCTACTGTCTAACTAAAGTAGTAAAACACACCAGAAGCTTCCTAGATGGACATAGTGTAATTACTCAGCATCTCCTTTGTGCTGCTTTCCAATTATAGACAGAAAACATTAAAAATAGAAATCTGCTTCTCAAAGTAAAATATTGGTGGAATTTTACAGCTTGCAGACAAAGGTCAAAATACCCTAAGGAAGAAATGTAATTTTCCACTTATTCACCTGCTGCCCAAAGCTTATAAGAAATACAATAAATGTGAACAGCAAATATCATCCATATACTTTAATCAAAGCATATTATTCTTTAAAATTAATAACCTGGAATATAAAACCCAAGATCAATATCTACACACTTTTTCCACACTTGACCATTGTGTTGCTATGTAGACATACCATATGGTATGAAATCTGGCAGTATGCTAAAGAAGAAAGTGCTGTACGTCTCATCTACTTAGGTTCCTATGAGGCAGTACACATGCGGTAACAAACTCAAGTCCAGGTTTGCTTCTCCCGAAGTACAGTTCAACTATACGTATATTTCTGAAAGGAAGAAATAGGCTCTCAATAATGAAATGGAAGACCAAGAGCCGGAGAAACTGATCCATCAGGACTTCAGTCTGAGAGGGCTCCAGCAGGTGGGAAAAAGGGAGAAGAAGCCAAGGGTCGCTATGAAGTAAACAGATGGTTAATGATGTGTGGGTTGGTACAAGGCCTGGTGTGGGACTAATCTCAAAAGCATCATTCCATTTTATGCTTTATATGTTTGAGCCAAACAGGTGTGTGGAAATCTGAATAGTAAGGGGATGCATAGTAATTTAAGAGGCTGGGAAACTAAAATAATAAATTTCTATGAGAAATGCTATGTAGCCAAAATAAAATTTAGACATCTTTACTTATTGGGGGTAATAGGTGACCTTAAATTTTTCAGATCTTGGATAGTTAAGACTGATTGCTTCGATTCTGTTTTATTTTATGACATCTAGTTGACTGACAGTTACATGAATATTTAGAATAGCAAATAGTCGTGTATCTAGGTTTTGGTACTTAAACTGTTTTGCTTAATTCCCATGGATGTATTTGAGATGACAGAATTATTGTTTTCAAATAGACCTTTTTCCTTCACACATCTTAACCAGAATGGACAAAAGATGGACATGCACTATCAACAAATTTTAGACTGAAACATTGAAGATTCTTCTGACTCTTAAGAAGAGAGATGTATTTTTGTAATGCTTTTTATATCCACTCCTAACTGTAGAAATCTTCATCATTGTAGAATAATTAATCATCTGACACCGTTCAAAGACCCTACACTGAAGGTAGGACAATAAACAGAATGGATGCAATCAAAGGAAGTTATATGCCTGCATGAAGGTGTAACAATGAAACCAACTATTTTGTGTAATCAATATACTCTCATAACAATATAATTAACTTCAATAAAGATCTTATACTTTGCACATAGATGTTTCACTATATATATATATATATATATATATATATATATATAATGTCTTAGTCTTGACTCCAAACATTAACATTTGTCAAAGCTTTTACACAATAAATCAGGATCACCAGAAAAACTTATTAAAAATATGGCCTTAAATCATACCATGGATCCTTCCCGTGATCTATAGTAAATGAAACTCAAAACCCTTTACTTTCAGGAACCATCAACATAACCCAGATGCACGCTGTAAAGGCCTTGAAACCCATTGCTGTAGGAATTATAACAAAGATTCACTATGAGAGCACTGCATGTTAAAGAGCTGTTTTTTAACCCACTACCTTAGGATTATCTATATAAAAAGTAGCGTGATATGGCCAGTGAAAATATCAGAATTATAATCATTAAGCATACATACCATAAAGCTGAAGACTTCTGTAAATTTAGGCAAGTCTTATAATTTCTGTAATTATTGGCATATCTATTTGTTTCACCAAGGGGTTAAGATCTTCTCTCTCTGAGTCATTACATGCATATTTCTAGCACTGGCATTATACCACTGAATCATTAGGACCAATCCTTAGAAATCTAAACTTAATATGGGATATAGGTAACTTATTGTATTTCAGTTTTCAACAGTTACATGTAAATATGCACTTACTGCTACTGCTCAATTATTTTTAAAAGCTTACTTTGTGTTTACAAGAATTTGGAAGGAGAAAAATTTTAACAAAATATAGCTAGACTGAATGTTAAATCAGAAAAGCGATGGGAAAAAATCATATTTGCATATATTGAATGAATATACACTGATGTACACTGGAAGAAAAGAAATAAACTCTCACAGAATTGTTTTGTGTATTAACATCTGGATACTTCTGATGTAAAATAAACCTGCCAAATTTAAAGTCTCCATGTTGATCTTCTTAATATGACTTTAAAATCCTGCACTTAAAAAAAGCCATGGAAAACCATATTTTAAATATTTCCTTTAGATATTTTAAAACCCTCACTTAGTATTTCGTTATTAAACCTTGATCAAACCAGTTAAATTCATCTTGATCGAAAAGAATTAAGATGGACTTCACATACTCTAGCAGGGTTTTAAAAGACTGGAAAAGCTTTCAGATATCTTCAGGAAAAGCACAGCTATCTGTTAATCCAGCTAACAGGAAAACAGAAGTACATAGACAACCAAATAAAGCTTAAATGTCCAGAAAGAATAGCATCTGTAAATGGAAAGTAGGCAATGGCCAAATACAACAGACACATGCTTAGTACTACACTTCCAGAGGCATCAGCAAACATTTTTTGGAAGGTCAGTAAGCCATTATTAGAAAACACAAATTCAAAGCTCAAAGCTGGCCCTCTTCTTCGGTGGTTCATCAACCCGAAAAATAACTATATGTTTAACCATGTGTATGAATATATAAATGTAAAACCATATATATGAGTGCATAATGTCTCTATATAAATGTGTGTGTGTGTGTGTGTGTGTATATATATATATATATATATACATATATATATATATATATATATAATCAGAATATATCTACATCTATCAATGAAATCACTTCCGTGTGACCTGACAAAGCACCGTTAGGTTTTCTTAGACATAGGTAACATGATGAAGAATGTCCATATAGAGTTTAAAGAGGCATTCCTCATTGACTCATGACAGTTCACAAGCATGTGTAACAGCCATTCTGAGAACTTCTCAGAGTCCTCCGTACTTTTTGTCAGGATTTCCTAATTCAAAATAGCAGTGTTTTCAGGTATTTGCTGTGTTTTTCCCTATTCTTCCCCCTGCAAAGACCAGATTATAACAATTGCTTCGGTAAACATTTCAGTTTTTACTTTCTATTTATGTCAACATAAGTAAGATTCACTCACAAAAGATTCATATGTAGTATGAATTGAGGTACATAACTTCCCAATTTTGTACGTGGGTTAAATGGTAATTTGTCGTGCTGCCTTATTAAAAGATGTTAAACTGCTGTGCCTCAAAGAAAGGATGTATTTTATTGTATTATTTTGCTTTGAAAGTTAATTGATGTATGATAATTTGATGTGTTAAGTAAAATGTAAATTTAAAATTGAAACCATGAGTAGTAGCACCCTACACAATAACTTGTTCATTAAACACCTAAATGTATATTGTCTTAGTTACTCTTCTCATTGCTGAGACAAAACACCCAATGTCCGACTCTAAGGGAGGAAAGGTTTATTTAGCTCACAGCTTGTAGGGCTTTCAGTCCATAAATGTTTGGCTCCAAGGCAGGGCGGCTTGGCAAAGGAGAACAGGTCATGGTGGGCAGTTGTAGCAAAGTAACAAGGGACTTTAACAGCATCTTTCTGCCCCTTTCAGAATGATTGTAGGCTGCCAGGACTAGCGTGATGCCAAACCAATCAGTGGACTAATTGAGTAATCTCACATTAATCCCAGTATCACACACTCTAGATCCAGCCACCTCTGAACTAAAAGCCCCACACAGGAGCAGATGAGGCTTTTGGAAGACATCTAGACACAAATCATAATATATATATACACAATATTCTGCGTGCCAGTCTTTTCATGGCCCCTTATGAAATATAAATATATTCTACATCGCTACAGAATATGAACAAGAAAGACTTTCTTCTCATAGAACATATATCCTAATGACAGAAAAAGAAACTAAATAAATTAAAAAACAAATCTAGGTAGAGTCCAGTGGGTGAATAAAACAGTGCAGTGGGACAAAAAGTATTAGGGAAGCTCCTCCGGACTGAACACGCTGAGCTAGAAGTTGGATGTGAACAGCGGAGAGATGTTCTTGCGATGGCAGCAGGAAGATTAGCAAGTTCCCTCTGGGCTGTGAGAACAGCACAGCATACCCAGGGAGGAGGCCTGGGGCTCCCGCACAATGAGCAGAGAGGGCCTTGTGGGAGGAGCCGAGTGTCACTTTCATTGCACACAACTTTGGAGCTTCATGCCGTGAAGTCATGACAATTTGTAATAACTCTATCTTCAATGTATTTTAAGCAAACGTTTTAATGACCTGACAATATTTGACATGTTCACTTCAGTCATATATTTTCTCTCTGCCTCTTGCCAGGTTTTCCTTGTAAGCTTTCCTCCTAATGATAAATTATGTCCTACTCATCTGAATGCATTTGAGCTAGCAGTTCTCTTTAAATCAAAATTAAGTGATAGCCCTCAAATGCATGCGGATTTCACTTTTCATACACAGTTTTAAACTCTGCATAGTCTCCGAGCTCTTTTGTGTGCACAAGAACATTTCCCTGGATACAAAGTTCCACCGCCTGTCCAATCAGTCAGTCCTGCTTTTTACATTCATCTGACTGAAGGCAGCAGTATGCGGAAACGGGGAGCACAGTCAGAGTTTATAGTTTCAAAACTTTATGATTTTCGATGGATTATAATTGGAGAGTGTTTATCCTTGCAAACTCAACAGTTTATGTTCCCAACAAATCTCAGCAGAAATTTCCACTCCTCAAAAAATTGGATTGATTTTCAACAAGGATCAAACCTTCTCAAGAAGCAATTTACCTTGTCACCTAATTTTCAAACTGATGAACTGGTTCACAAGCATGAGCAGTTCAGTTTTTTGAACAATGAAAGAAAACGTCTCAAAGGTATGCCATATGAGACACACCTCAGAGACACAATGGAAATTCCTTCCTCCTGAGGGAAGAACCGTGCTGTATTTCATCCATTCCACACAAGAACTGTGCCTTTAGTCCCACTATGGTCTATAAATAAAGAAATATAATTTCTCTTCCAAACTGGGACATTTCTGTGATTAAAAAATGGCTCTATTAATAACCGTGCCAGGACCATGGACAACATCAGGACTGTTCCAATCAAAATGGGATGTGTGGCCCTCTACATATGAAACACAGACCCAGAAAGCCTTTCAAAAATTATGCCTCATATCTTTACAGAGAAATACAACGTACTACAAATTGTAAATATTTGGGAGAAATATGTGAATGGAGTTGTTAAACATTTCTAGCAAGTGAATATGATTTGTTTAATTCCATTGCACAAAATCTCTCTTTTCTCAAATCATGATTTGTAAATGAAGGGAGAGACTGTTTTGATGTCTTCACCTAAAGTACCAAGTCTTCAATCTTACCCACATTGTCACCTACTTTATAATGTGTGTACATGGAGAAACACTGATGTAAGTGGGCAGTCAGTAATCATTTACTGAAATTCATTTTCTCACATTAGAACAATGGGGTATCCACAGGTAAAAAATTAACTCAAATTAGATCAAAGACTTAAATGTAAAACTCAAAACTATAAATCATCTGGAAGACAATATATAGGAAAATCCAGGTGGCCATGGTTTTGGAGAGTGGTTTTTAATACACAACACTGAAAGTATAATCTATGAAAGAAAAAATATTTCAATTAAAATTAAAACTTTCTTGGTAGAATACTTGCTTGGCAGGCATTGAGGCACTTAATTGAATCCTGGTCATTTAAAAAAATTGTTTTTAAATTTCTGCTCTATGGCAGACCCTGGGAAAAGAATGAAAAGACAAGCTACAGTCTGGGAGAAAATTTTTCACAACATATACCTAGTAAAAACCTCTAAAGTATATGAGTCAATTCAAAATATTGAAAATAAACAATTAAAAGAATAATTAAAAGGTAGTCAAAACATAGAAGCAAGTTACCCTTGAGGAAGACACACATATAAAAAGTAAGCATGTACAAAACATTCCATGTTATACATTCTCAGGGAAATAAAAGTTAAAACACTATGAGATACTGGTCCACACTGTCAGAGTGGCTAAAATTCAAAACATTGACAGTAACAAATGTTGATAAGATAGAGGGACAGGAATTCACATTCAACTGCTAAAAGAGAATAAAGCTTGTCAAACCACTTTGAGAGGCAGTTTGGTAATTTATGCAAATATGATTCAGCAATCACACTCCTATGTATTTGCCAAAATGAATTAAAAAGTTATATCCATTTAAAACCTGTCTACCTATGTTTTTAGCAGCTTTAGTCATAAATATCAAAACTTGGAAGTGACCAACTTAGAATAAAAGAGGTATACGGGCGTGTGGTACATCTATAAAGTTAGATATTATTCAGTGATAAAAATGAGCTATCAAGCCACAAAAACTCATGTAGGAATCCTAGATGCATATCATTTAAGTGAAATAAGTCAATCTGTAAATGTTATATACTCTAAGACACCAACAATGTGATCATGCAGAAATTATAAAATTATGGAATAAATTTTAAAATCAGTTGTTGCCAGAGGTTCAGAAGTGAAGGGAAACATGATTATATAGAAATCAAGACATTTCTAGGTTATTGAAACTAATCGCTATAGTATAATGGTAATGAAAAAACATGCATTTTTAAAAGCTATATAATGTACAATACAAAAAGTAAACCCTAATGTAAACCATGAACTTGAGTTTATAATGATATAGCAATATTGTTCATCAGTTATAATAGGTGCACCCACTAATAACTAGGATGCAAATAGCTAGGAAATGTGAGTGCAGTGGTAGTGAAGTATATGGACTCTCCGTACTGTGTATTTTTCCTGTAAATCTCATAATACTCTGAAAAGCCTATGACAAAAGTTCCTAAAAAGGTATATACTGATATATTAAAAAGGAAATTTGTGAACGGAGTTATTAAACATTTCTAGCAAGTGAATATGATTTGTGTATAATGCCATTGCACAAAATCTCTGTTTTCTCAAATCTTATAATTCTAATGAATCACAAATCTCATTTGAACCGCTGTTAGTAAGTCAATACTTATCAAAGTATTCTTTGGTTCAAAAATATATGTAGATGCTACTAACATAAAGAAAGGAAAATCGTGTTCCTCACACTGAAAGCATTTACTTTACCTGCCTATTTTCTCTACAAATAGAAAGTAGATAGATCATATTATATAAAATAATATATAAACAGTACACAAATATGTCAAATGACAACATTGTTGTAGATGCTGGATGTCACAGTGAGAGATGGAAAAGTTCATAATTAAGAGAGAGATAAAACCTTGTACAAAAGCTAGAATTAAGGGAAAAGTTGGTTATCACGCAGCTTATACTAAAATTTCTTATAGAAAAGAAATTTCTGAACTTCTAAAGTTAGATGAATAATCAGGACCATATAGTGAGAGAGTAGAGTCTAAATTTAATTATTTAAATGAAGAGAAATTAATAAAGGAATCTAAGCCAAGAGGAACTACAGAAACATTTATCAGCTCTGAGTATAAAATTAAGGGCACAAATGTGCTCAGACAACTGAAATGAAGGAAAGAGAATCCACATGGATCCAAAAGTTAATATTATGAAACCTGAAGTTAAGAAAGAGATCAACCAAAGAAATTTTGGTTCTATTCAACTCTCGTCAATCTCCCAGCATAATGGGAAAATGAAAAATTACAGGCAGGTAAACAGCCCTCACAAGATCTAACTGAAGATGCAAATATACAAACGTGAAGCAAATAGAAAAATGTCACAGCCATGCAAATGAAGTGTTGATTGCTAGAAACTTTATATGATGAAGCAAGTCAGGCAACTGAGAGAATCCTTTAAGCTACAGAACTTTTGATAAGAGACAGTAGTTACTTGGAATATTCATGGTTCTCCCAAAGCTGGGAAATCTTATTTCATACCCAAACTGACATCTCTTGTATTTCTCTAAAAAAAAAAACCCTAACTGCCCCCTTTTCACCTAGAAAACTGTCAGGAGTGAATTTTGGTTCTGTCTGCACTTGTCAAGTCCTTATCCTTTCAATGATCTATCTTTTTAGGTCACCCTCCAAAAATCCCTCACCCTCTCTGACCCTTTCCATCGAAGCCACCCGGAGACCAATTATGTAATACAGCTTCATACGCAGGGGTCAATTTAGGGTATAAATTTGTAACTGAAGTGACAGATGCAAAGTGTTGGATGAAGGTTACAATAGATTTTTTAATGAAATATAAACTGCAACATCAGAATGGACAAAAGGAAATGCGTTCCTTTTCTTATATGTATGTGTATCTAACATATTTTAATGTTTTAAAACTAAGGCAGTAATTCAGTATTCACAAAAGTCTCAAAAGGACCAAGTAAAATTCTTTCTCATTCTTCTCCCTCTGGCACTCCCAATCATCAGAAATAACCATGAAAATTTTCATACACTCTTTCAAAACTGTTTCTACACATAAACCATTATATATATTGACCTTATCCCAGTCATACATGTTACCTCGCTTTTCTTTTAAACGCCTTTCTGTTTCAGCTCCTACAGCTTTTCGTAGGAGCGCACGCAGCTTACCACACCCCACACAGCACTGAATGTTGTGGATGTGTCGTATTATTGTCTCGGCCACTTTCCCATTGCTAGGACACACAGCACAGCATGCACAGCCTCAAGGAGGAGAGGTTCGCTTTGATTCACAGTTCCACTGAGGTCCTTCCATGAACCACAGCTGCAAGGCCGCAAGGGGGCTGTGGAAGTGCTCAGTGGACAAAAGCCGATCCAGTCATGGCAGTCAGGAAGCAGAGCAGGAAACCAGGAGCCAGAGGGAAGAGACACCCTTCCAGGTCGCTCTACCAGTGACCTATATCTTCCAGTCAGGCCTTGTCTCCTCATAGCACATCTAGCTATTCTGCCCATCAGGAGATGAATCCAATTAGGAGTGTAACACCCCCATGGACAAATCACCTCTTCCACGCTTGGGGGGACATTTTA
This sequence comes from Dinomys branickii, assembly GCA_004027595.1. NCBI lineage: Eukaryota > Metazoa > Chordata > Mammalia > Rodentia > Dinomyidae > Dinomys > Dinomys branickii. Next base: position 98,371 of record PVLD010004466.1, read on the forward strand.
ATGTACACCGTGAGTTATTTAACTAGTAGAAATTTATGATGTTTCATTTTGTAATTACAAGTAACAGTTACTATGCTTGAACACTTTGACCACTTGTCTTAAAGATTCTGCACTACAGAGGATGAGCAGCTCTGTTGCTCATATTGTTGAGACACCGCGAGTTGTCACCCAGGGAGTCCACCTCATCCTTTCCTCCATGGTGCAGTGGCGTCACAGAGACCATCGCAGTAATTTGTTGTGAACAGCATGTTGCCATTTTTTTTAACTCTGCTGAATTAATAGTTTCCATCAGCTATTTTGCTGTGGAATTAAACATTTTAGAGTTACTGGGCATCTATATTCTTTCTGGTAAAAAAGCATTCATTCATCACCTTGCACTTTTCTATTAATTATGGTTCGGGATGCTCTTCTAAGTTTTCTATGTATATCGGAAAATCAAACATATTTCCAGTTTTGCTACCGCATTTGGATTCCATTCATTATTTCTCTGCCTGAAAATATTTCTAGTTATCCTCACATTCACTTTAATTATGGCCTCTGAGTACAAAGATATATAGCACTTTAATGTTTGCCAAACTACCTAAGTTATTTTCTAGAATTTAGTGGGATCGTTTTCTGACAAATCATTTATCTGTAACTCAGCTTTTAGTGGGAGAAGGGTAGAATCCTACCTCAAATTTTTGCCAAAGAAATTGGCCAATTCCTCTCCAATTATTGCTGAATGTTCCATGTTTTTGCTAGTATTTTTACTTGCATTAATTTCTGGACAATCTCAAATAGTCCCAGTTTCATTTATCTGCTTATATCAATCCTACGCTGTTTAAATTAGTATATAATTATGTTTTAAATCTAGTATGAATGTCCTCTGTTATTCTTCATTTTTAGATATTCCTTAGCAAATTGCAAATGTTTATTTTTGCATGAGAACATTGGTAACTTTTATCAACTGTATAACTTTTGAAAGTTTTTTATAAATATATTTTTGTGATACATAATAATTACATTCCTCTTGGAGAACTGGTTATATATACTTCCAATAATTGTAATATTTTCAAACATGTCACCTGCACTTACAAATTACTGTAAAGTCAGTTGACATATCAGCACTATTCTACATTTCCTATATATGACAAGGTAGGTCTATCATGAGCATTTCATTTATATGCCCCGCTGTAATTTTAATTTTTTTCTCTTCTAAGCCTCGACATTATATCCAGGTAGTCTAAATGTTTGTGCCTAGATAGTCCACATATATTTGCCATTGTAAATTGAGCTATTCTGTCCATTTTATTTTACGACTTTTGCTCCATGCAGAATACTAATTTTTATGCTTCAACCCTTTACAACCATCATTTTATTAAACTCTGTTGTTAGTTCCACCTGGGATTATATTTGTGGTACTTCCATATGAAGCATTTCATATCCAAATCATCAGTAGCTTTTCCTCAATTCTTAGTTTTGGCTAGTGCTTCTTTTCTCTAATTACGGAGTTAAGAAAAACCACACATTTGTGGAGGACTTGGTCGAGGAATGACAGGTTCAATTGCAGGGAAAAAGCATCCAGGCTCTGTGAGACGTGAGTGGCTCAACCAAGACAAGTTTGGATGAATGAGGCATGCTGGGTCTGGCCGCTGTCCCTCTTCTCCCAAGAAAACTGCCCAGCCTGAGACAGCCTCTTACACACACTGTTTTTCTTCTTACGCTGATATTCTACATGAAAGCCTGAGAGTTCTTCGCTTTGGGGCTTCTGCTGGGACTCTCTGTAACTCTGGGTGCTCTTGGTTAAGTAGCCCCTCTGGGCTCTTGGTGATTGAACCAAGTCTCCACTCTAGATAATCATTCATGCTCTGTGCTGCCGTGTCACACATTGTCCCAGAAACGTAATTTAATTACGATGACTCTTGTTACCAACCTGACCGAGAAATCTGTGCATAATTAATTATGACTTGTGTTTGATGTCCATATTAAAGGAAGAAAACTTTTGTGCATTTCTGTATTCATTTTTTAATTCCCGAGTTAGCGTTGAACTTTGTCATGCATCCATGAAATTTTCCGCCTTTTATCTACCTATCTGGTAAATTGCATTGACAGATTACTAAGACAGCTCTAAGCTTATCTTTCTAACCTACGTCCCTCCTGGGATCGGGTTGTATAGTTCGATAGTACACTGCTAGAATCTAATTTAGAGTTTTGTAATTTTGCAGATATTCATAAGCAAGCTTAGTTTATTTCATTTTATGCGCGGTTCTAAGAGTTTCATTATCATGTTTTGTTGATTCTCTAAGACTATTTTAGAATTTTTATGTTGTGCCCACAGCCTGAAACAGTTCACTCTGAACAGCATCAACGTTCTCTAGGCCTCAAAGGTCTTAGAGAATTCACTTCCAAAACCATTGTTCTAGTAGTTTTGGTGGGTTTCCTTTTCTCTAATTTTTGTCTGTTGTTTTGTTTTGTGTTTTGTTTTTTTGGAGACAGGATTTCACTGTGTAGTTCATATGCTGGCCTTGAATGCATTAACTACCCCAGGCTGGCCTTAAACTCACAGGCATCCTCCTGCCTCAGCCTCCTAAATCCTAGGATTACAAGAGTGTGCCACCACCCCAACCCTTCTTCTCTATCTCTTCCTCATGGTCATCTATCTCTTCTGAATTCAATTTTGGATATTTATATTTTCTTAGAGTCACCAGTTTGATTCAGGTTCTACATTTACTTGAACAAATTTTAAAAATTATTTTTATAAGCCTTTCAATCCACCGTATGGCTGTGACTATGCTGTGTTTGGTTTTTAATTTATATGGTCTTTTAAATTAAGTTTATGAGTAATTTCTCTTTCCTCAATGAACTAGCTTTGGATTTCTTTATAAATTCCATTGGTTTCTGTTTGCTAATTTTTCTTTTATCTTCATTATTTATGCCTCCTGTTTTCTGCAGGTTCATTTGATTTCTCTTTTAATAACTTCTTCATCTGAATTTTTAATCAATTTCATTAAATTCTTTTTAATTAGTATTATGTGTCTTAAACATGTGGTTCTCATTTTTTTCCAGGCACATTTAGAAAATAATAGTACTTTTATAGCACACAGGGGTAAACACAATTTTGCTCAGTGCCCTGCTTCCTGCTGAATGTCCTGAGGGCTGAAAGAGAATAAATATCTTTGCACACCTGTAATCCATTTGCCGCAGAGCATTTGGAAAGCTCTGTTAATAAAATCAAGTGGATCTTGAATACTATGCTATATATATTTATACATTCAGTAAACAGCCATTAACTGTGGCAGGAGCCCACAATACAAATTGCGCAAGGGACGTTGTCAATAAATTTTATTAGTAAAATAATAAGAGTGTGAGTTCACTGAATTTTTGAAAATGCACAGGATTGGCCAGAGAGCCTAGAATCAGGTTCGGTTATATGTGTGACCCACAGCTGTACCTCAGCCTCTTCACTGTTCACTACAAATGTAGATATTTAAAAGTTAAGAAAAATGGAAGTCATTATCTTTACCATGTGTCGTTGTTATTAAGCGCATATGGGAAGAGCATGTACATTTCTATGCTTGCCAGTATGTGGTTGGCAAGTATTAAAGGGAATATAATTCTTGCTTTAGTGGAACAAAAACCAAGTGAGCTAGGTATTGCGGTTATTTTGTGGTCATGGACAGAGGCTGTCCGCAGACCCAGTGAAGGAATTGTAAATGATTACCCTGAGAAAACTACTGGAACAGAAAAAAGGAATTGATTTTTGATTTTCTTCATTTCAAGGTTTGATAGTCCTATAGCAATTTTTTAACAAGAAAATTGAGAAAACCTGTCTAAACCTCTCATAATTGGAAAAGATAAGAAATCAAACAAGAGAAAAACAAGCCCACCGAGTTAATAAAGGCTTTAAACACACAGCTGATAAAACCTCGAGTTTTCTTCACCATGTGGATAGTCTCGAAAGAACAGCAAAGGAGACAATTTCTCCTCTCTTCCGTCATTTTTTTTTACCTTCTTTTCATTTTTTACTAATGGGATGCAATTTACAATCAGCTTAGAAATCAACTCCTATCTATATTTCTGGATGTTACTGAGGATGAGTTTTAAATTTTGAGATGAAATATTCTCCAAATAGTGACTGAGTAACCGTTTTATGTATAGCTGAAAATACAGGAAAAAGGATCATATCCGAAGTGACCACAGAATAGTGAGGCACCAGTAATATATTTACTTGTAATGGTGCATAGGAAATTTAATGGAAAATTCAAGCTATTTTCCAGGAGATTTTTACCTTCCTCAGTTCCACGATATAACCAAGTAAGATAAGTTGAAGCAGGTACAATTTACTGCAAATGATGACACGATGAGCAAGCACACATCACCAGAGCTATCATAGTTGCTAGGTAGGTTAAATAAGTCAATATACACAAGACACTTGGGATGCACAGTTCTGTGAGCAGGTTACACCTTTCTGCTTTGCTATTGTACCCACTGTTCAAAGGATAAATGGCCTTTGGTAAATGATATGGTAATTCTTGTAATCTTTATAATGATAAAAGCAGTAAAGCAATCATTTTATGAACAACTTTATGTTATAATATAACCAAGATAATGGAAATATTTGTGTATATGATTTTATTTTATTTTTGTGTGTGTATGTGATTTTAATAGTAAATGTCATACAATGAATTTCTTTGAAGATAGACAATATCATATTGCACAGAGCATTCTTTCTGTCTCCCTTCATCTCTCTTAAGGTGATAGTGAGACTTTCAATAGTTCACTATTTAGAGCCACTTTATTGTTTTAAACTAGCATGAGTCAAGAAATGACAATTAATTACATGTTAGTAAGAATGCTGGATGGAGTTAAATTACTGCTATGATGTGCAAGAATGCATTCCTGTTATTTTGTTCCTTGAAGAGAGAGGGAGGAGGTAACTAAATTGGATTATCCATAGGTTTTCTCAGAAATCTAAAGTGTCATCAAAAATTCTGACAGTGTCAGAGTTATCTGAATATTATGAGATAGATACATCAGACTCCTGAGGCCAAAGTAAAAATTGTAGGTTCATAAAACTAGGCTTACGGTAATTATCAGGTAGTTCTTATAAAAGCAGTGGATATAGTTGAACCTGCTGGATGCTCTATGTGATTCATAATTTAAAGTACAGAGTTTCTAGTAAGATCTGCAGAGGCATCAGTTACTTTTCCTCATGGAACTGTAGTTCTCCGGTCTACACTGTATGGGGATTAGGGTTTGCTGAGGAAAACAGAGGCACAGCAGGTGTGCATATCACCCTCTGTGAGACACCCACGTCTGCTGTCTACTTTGCTGCTAGGCCACAGTACACAGAACAGCATGGCTCTTTACAACATCCTGTGGGAGAGTTTCTCAAGGATTATTCAATCAATTTATATAAAAACAACAGTCTTACAATCTCTCTCTGTTCATTCTGACCCCCCACATTTGTTCTTAAGAATAGGTTGAACATTTCAGACATCACTAAAACAGTGACATTTGCTTGCAATAACAGCACTATGGGGTTTGGGCACAGAGGGTCCGCAATACTTCTTCACTAAAGAACTGTTTTCTTGGGCACAGTATTCCATAACTGTGGGACCTTTAGGCAGCAGGGCACAGTGGGAGCCCCTTAGGTTATGGCCATCATGCTCCAGGAAGGTAATTTATGTGAGAACTCTCGGAAGTTCTGTATGAGTTCTTGCAATGACTGCAGTGACTGTATGAGTTCTTGCAATGACTGTTATGAGAGAATCAAGTCTGGCCTCACCAACTGTCTCTGCATTCCAGTTCCAAATGCAACTACTCACGACACCTGCTCCGGCCCTGATGTGCTGCCATCCCACTACTCTGACCAGAGGCCTTACTAATGGAGCCTACCCTGTCTTGGATTATAGACTTACAAAACTGAGAGCTAAATAAACCTTTCATCTTTATAAGTCGGCAGCCTCAGGTCTCTTCTTATACAAATGCAAAACTGGCTAATATGATTAGCTGTAGGAAAAGGCTCTGAGTTCTTGACAGAGAAAACATAGCTGAAACCTCAAACAAGCAAACAAAAAACCTAGATAAGAGAAAACATAACACTCACATTCCCTTCACATCTAAACTTTAAGTCACTTTTCTTTATTCTTCATTTAATGTCATCACATCCTACCCTACTTACACAATGGTGAGCAAAATAGAATATACAGATTCTTAACTGAAGCCATAAGTATTAGAGGTAGTTTGTTAAATGGCAAAGGTAAGTTAAATGAGTTCTTGTATCAAAAAGTCTTAACTGGGACCCATGTGGAAATCTTTACCAAATGTTTTTATCCATCCATGTAAATATCCAATTACATTCCCTCAAAAGCCTGATTTTTTCCTATGAAACTTCAGTTCAGCTAATAATAGACTACTAACTGCCCTGCCAAACCTTTGTTCATTTTCTCTTTGTGCCATTCATGATCAATGACTAGCCAATAACCAAATGCCCTCTTCTCTTTACGACATCCCTGACATCACTGCCTTTCTTCTCACTGCTTCTGCAATCATCTGAACCACATGCTGTCACATGAGCAGGTGCTGTGCGATAAACTGCTGCCACTGCTCTTGATTCCACTCCCTCTCACTTTGATTCCTTAATCAGCTTGTCCAAGATCAGTGCTTAAAATGACCCAGAGGTTCCCATTAGCTCACTGGTTAAGGGCCAAACTTGCCCTTCCATGACCCACCTCCTTTTTCTACCCTCTCTCTCTCTCTCTGCCCAGCAGAAGCAGTGCTCAAAATCACAGACTTGGGAGTTCCCTGATTTTGTATATGTTTCTAGTAAGTTTGGGTTTTGGTTCCATTGCAGAGCCCAAAAAATGTCAGCACAGGTTTACTGCCAATGGGCCTTTTTTTCTAGACCTTTGTCCAGTTTTGTGCCTCAGTGACTTTCTAATGAACTCAATCATCCCATAATTTTAAATAGGAACACTGTCACCTCCTGCTAAGAATAAAGAAATAAAGAGGTTTTTCTATTTATTGCTAAAACTGACATTAACCTTACTTAATTCTCTTTGCTGTTACCCTCTAGTAAATTTGCATTCTCATTTCTACCACAATATATTGTTCTCTGTGGTCATTTTCTGATCAAAATGAATATCCCTGAACTATATCAGTTTTATAGTTAAAAGTGAAAAGATCCCTGGACTAGGTATCTGTTTGTGAGTTTTTTATCTTGTTTTGTTCCTTACTGGCTGCATAGCTTTAAGTAATTCTTCTATAATCTTTAGTTAGATGTATTGCAAAATTAAATTGTATTTGTGCGTGTGTGTGTGTGTGCGTGTGTGTGTGTGTGTGTGTGTGTTTCTGGGAGTTAATTCCAGAGTCATCATACTGAGCTATGTCTCAGCCTTTTTCTCTTTATCTGCTGAGACACAGTCTCACTAAGTTGCTAACTTGCCCAAGCTCCCAGGATTCTGGGATTATTGCCATGCACCACTGCACCCAGCTGCAAAATGAATTTTTTGTAATACAGGGCCTCAGATTTTCCTGTCAGTCTGTGATCAGTAATATCGAAATTTAAATTAATATTTATATAAACTAGTAGGCGTTTGCTCTTTATAAATGCTGTTTTGATTCACTGTTTGTTCAAAAAGAAACTATGATACCAAATGTTCTTGATGTATTTAAATCATTTTATTTCAATGACAAAAAATGTGATTTTTATTTTTCAAAAACTTATCTATGGAGAACCATGCCTACTACTGGAAGCCCAGAATCTTAACTGAACCCTTGAGGAAGAGAACAGTTATTTGGCCATACAAATATTCATATCTGAAGCAGAGTCTTACACACTGTAGCACATTGTAAAAGAGGGTGGGAGCTCTGGAGGCAATGAGTCTATGGGGAACTCCCTATTATGGGGAGCAGATGTAAAAGGGTGAGCTCAGCCCTTCTCACCCTCCTGCCTGCCACCGGGCATATGGTGACCAGCAAGAGAACCCTCACTAGGGGCTGGACTTGACTTGTACTTGACAGCCTCCAGAACTGTGATAGAATACCTTTTTGTTCTTTGTAAATGCTAATCCTGTGATATGCTGTTATAGCAGCACGAACAGTCAGAGACACAGAATATATACTGTGTTCTGTTTCTCAAGTATCTCAGTTCACTGGGGTATACAGAGTAGAAAAATGCCTAGATGAGAGTGATCGAGAGTGAATTTACATTGAATTTGTGATGCCAGGTCTAATAAGCATCTTAAAACTGAAAGAGGAATGTTATGGTCTGTGTCTCGGTGTCCCCCAAACCCTCATGCAGTGATGGGGGGTGCTGCTAGAGTTTATGATCCACCCATGGTCTAATGCTGGAATTACTGATATGAGTGCTATACCCGCCCTGGGGCAGGTGTTTTGCATATGTAAAGGAGAGAAAGAGGCTGCCTGCCAACACTCCTTGCTTTTGCTCTTGCTGCTTTTGCTGTCTTTAGCAGGCATGAACTGTTGCCCTCTGCCTTGTGCCACTCTGCCTTGGAGCCAGCTGAGTATGGACTTAAACCTCCACAAACTGCAAGCTAAATAATGCTTTCCATCCTAAATTTTAGGCATCAGGTGCTCCGTCTCAGCAAAGAAAAAAAAGTAACCAAGACAAGGAAGCTTTTTAAATTTTCAAAATCATCATTAATTGTTACATATGGGCATTGATAAATGCAAACAAAGTTACAACCCAATGGTACATTCACTATGACAAAATTTATTCTGTGAAAAGTTAATGCCCTCTCATATCTAAGTAACAAGCTCAGCAGCTTACAAAAGAAAAACACAGTTTATTTCTGACCTACACAGATTCAGATGGGTCAATTGGGTGTTGCCGTCACCAGGCGATACAGACTCCCCGCTTCTTTGTGTTGTAGAGATAGAAGCCTGGATCCAAGATACCCAAGGGGGGCAAATGAGAACAAGGAAGAGGTACACACCAGACTAGCTTTTAAATGCCCCCACAGCAAGTGATTTACACATGAATTCTGGTCCATTTCATGGATTAGAATTAGTCACAAACTCTCACCTTTCTACTACAGGTCTTAGAAGAGGTGTTTCCTACGAGGACATGACTAACGGGAAACCGAATATATATGAACACTAGACATCACTTCTGCAAGGAAGACTGTTCACTCTGCTTGGAGTCTCAGGTCTTAGCCGAGCGTATTCACTTGCCATGTCTTTATAAATTGTTAGTCATAGGACACAGCTTGTATATTAGCAACAAATATCTGTTCACTGAGAAGTGCAAAAAGTCTTTCTTCCCAAGACACACACCATTGAGGTTCTCAGAAAGAGGTATGTGCTCTCTTCATTACAAGGGGATATGCTGTTTTGATTCACTGAATTGTTTAAAAAGAAACTATGATAGCAAGTGTTCTTGATGTATACATAAAATTATTCATCTTTACTGTGTTCCAGATTCAAGCATCATACCATTCAAATGTCTATTCAGGCCATTGTCATTGGGGTATTTTTCAAAGAAGTGCAAGCTATTTAAAACTATTCCTGGGTGTGATGGCAAACCCCTATAATCTCAGCACTCAGGAAGATGAGGCAGTAGGATTGCTGCAATTTTGAAACTAACCTGAACAAAGTGAGTCTTTGTCTCAAAAACAAAATTTTTTTTTTCAATTTTTACAAGTTGTAAGAAGATTCATTGACAGAAAAACAGTTTTTTTCTGCTGCAAAGTAGTCATATTTCCAAATGGAAGAAAATTTTAAAATAATAAAATTAAAAAGTCCATATAGAAAATAGTACCAGTTGGAGTACAAATTCTGTACGAGAGTCAACAGCCTTTTTATGTAACAGGCCATATAGTATTTTACATTTTGTGAAAAATATAGTCTTTGTTACAACTGTTCAGTTTGGCCTTTATAGCAAGCAGCTGCAAACAATACATAAGCCAGTCGGTGGGTATATTCCAATAAAAACTTATTTATAAAAATGCTGAAGTAGACAGATTTGGTGATAGTCTACCAACCCTCACTTCACAACTTGGTGCTAAGTACTATGTATCTAATGATTTAAAAATATAACTTTACAGGAAGAAAGTTGGAAAATCATTCAGAACCAGATTCTACCTATCTACCTACCCATCTATCTATCATCTATTATTAGCAACGTTATTTGAGTTTATCAGAACTGAAAATTAGTTTAGAACAAGGGGATTATTATGTATTTTTGTAAGAAAATGTCCACCAACATCACTGGGTAAGATAATTCCTTAAATTACGATTGTAAATTCATGGATTTCCTCCATGTCCAAAAAATCCTGATGATCAATGATTAAAAAATTTAGTATACTGGGTAAAGATGACTTGGGGTCAACTTAAAAATACAAAATAAACTTGGTCAAGGATCTTTTAACTAACTGGCTACTCTTACCCTGTGAACACTCGTTCTGTTCTTGCTTCTTAACAATGTTGGTAGAGGTGAAGGCTGAGTGTGAGGGAAAGACTACATCACAAGGAATGGAGGACACAGACAGGGCACGCCAAAGAGCTAAGGATGAACAAAATGGACTGAGCTTTACACAAATGTCAATGGAAACAATTTGCTTACTATACCTTGAAATAGTTTTGTTTGGTACTTTACTGTTTTTCTCATTGCTACAGTGACAGCAACTCATTACATGATGAAGTTAAAGCTTCAAGTCACTTAGTAATATATAAGCACTTTCACTAAGTAACATTAGAATTGATTGTTCTGAAAATAGTCCAACTGCAATTGTAGATAAACACTACCTGTGGTAATATAATTTAGGGGTATAAATTATATTATTTGTCTTCTAGATAGGTAGTTCTAAGATGTGCATACTCATACATTTTTGTGCCATCATTCAGTCTATCCCACATATTAATAGTTCTGTTATTGCTGAAGTACTATCCCTTCAAATTATATCCCTGTGGCAACACATTTCAATTACTTCAATTGTAAAAATGGATGTATTGTTTCTTGCAAATATACCAGCAGTGACTCTTTCTTAAAGCAAATACTACCTGCATCAAAATGCTCTTAGTTTATAAATCAATCATAGCATGATGGAAAGAAAAGAGGACAGAGTCAGGAACTGAGAGTTCAAGGCTCTATTAATTATCACTCTGGGATACTGAAAAGCTTCTGGCTTCTCTGCACTTTTGCTTTATCTGCAAAATACAGGATTCTTCTGGTCACTCTGAGGATCTCCAAAGACAGAACACTTGTAAGCAACTTACATGGTACATAAATGTGAGTTATTATTTCCAAATCATTCCTTTGACTAAGAAAAATCTATTTACTCAAGGATAATTTAATCATTTTGGAAATAAGTGACTTTTGCCACATTCATCAACAGTGTCATGTAACTATTAGTCTGTGTTCCAGAGCCAAAGGTATCTGCATGTTATAACAATAGGAAAAGCTCAATGTGTGTTACACAGATACACCCATGTTCAGAATAACAGGTGTGCATGTTCTCCTGGAAGGAATATTTGTTTATACCTAGTGTACATATAGCCAAACTAGAATGAGTAAGCCTATGTTGAATTATCTGAAAGGTGAAAATTTCCCAGTGACTATAGTTTTCCTGCTTGCTTAAATAGATTTTATGTATTACTTTGATATTTAGCATGGGGAAAAAGACCTCAAATCTTATAATACTATAGATTTATAACTCACAGTCAAGTTAAATATATAGAACTCAATAACTAAATGAGAAACTTTCTAAATTTTTATATTCAATCAATGTAAATCAGCCTTTGGAGAATTCTTACATATCTGAATGGGGCAAAGAAAGTGTGGAATGGTGTTCAAGACCTTTATTATTTAAAAAAAATACTGCAAAATCTTGGGGCTCCCATGTACTTCCGGGCCCCTGGGATGCTCTGAATCTGAGTGTGACTCAGAGACAACAAACTACCACAGGGCGGGAGACCAGGCCACCAAAACTTCTATCTCTTCTGGGAGAGCACTCTGCAGGGCAGCCAGTTCTCTCCATCCTCCTAGGACTGAGTTTATGTAAACCTAGCTTACTGTATGAGCAGGTGAGAGAGATGTCAAATAAAAGCTATTCAATGGATGATTCAAAGGAATTTTTTATATGAGTAGATCAATCAAAAATAAGGGTAGGAACTCCTGTCAAGGTAGCTAAGACTGTAATGGGAATATAATGTCTATCTTGTCCAACCTACAAAACCTTAGAAAAATTTTGAAAGGGAACCATAGGGAATCAGGCTTTGTTTCATATTGTGGCAGGTTATTATCCCCAAGTGACAGCCCGGCAGATCAGCTCCAAATAGTTATAAGTACACACCTGTAAGAAATATAGCACCTGCTAATGTAGTATCGGTTTCTAAATGGAGTGTAGACACGTTCTAGGTGAAATTATGTACATTATGCCCAGGAAATGTCTGATATTTTACTCTTGACATGAGCTTTCTCAATTATAATACAGACATGTTCTCTCAATTCACCTTTATTTGCAAAGGCACTTTATTGGGAAATTACACATTCAATAAACTGTGATTTGCCATATTTTCAGAAGTAGATTTTTTACTTATGCTGTAGTTCTTACCCTCTTTCACTGTGTAAGAAACCACTTGTTACACTCAAAATAAAACACATCTGATAGAAAGAGAAATGAACATGAAATATTTTAGAGTAGGAAATAGTGTTAAACGCCAACAATTCCTTTAAAAATTCTCTTAATTTTCTATTGTGAAATGTCCATGCGTGATAAAATTGGGTCCGAATATTTTTAGGTTAGAAAATTACTCAATTTCCTCCCAACTTGTTCTGTCTTTAATAATAGGGTTCTTTTTGCATTTTTGTTAGAATTGTTGTATTCTATCCTTGGCAGAAATTTACTCTTTTCTGACCCTTCATGTCAGTGCTTTTACTCACCCCTGACCATGACACTGCTGCAGTCTCTCCCTCTGGACTTCACAACTTTCCGTTCTGATTTACATATTTGGACAACATTTCATTGATCCTCATAGACAGTAGATAACTGAATGACAAATCCCACTTTGCTCATTGTTAAAATTGCTCTGTTTTGTTTGGGATTATCTCATTTTAAAAAGAGATATGTAAGCATATTTCAGTTTACGAGAAAAATCTATGGAATGGTAGTTGAGCTTCCTTTCATTGGGATATTCAGATAGTTTCTATCAAAATCCCATGTATAGAGTATTTTACCCCAAGACTATCAAGTACACCTCTGCTTAAGGCTATATTTTCCTGATTATTCCTATCAGAATTATTGATTGATTTAAGTATTTTAATACTACCTCTAGCAAAGATTTTTCTTTTGAAATGGCAGTAACCTTCAGATGCATATAAAAAGCTTATCTTTTCTTTTCAATTTAGCAGATGTTACAGTCACTGCAGTAATAATGTTAGCAGTCTTGTACCTCACACCAAGGTTTAGAAATCATGTCTTGCTATGCAATAGATAAGAACTTTTATAAAGGCTCTATTATGTCCCCAGAGAAAATGAATTGATGTCCTAGGCCTATCACCCTGCTTTGGGTTTATCTCATAAAACAGCTATCTCTTCCATTTCTCAGATAGTCACAAAATTTTCCAAGAAGATTTGTTGCAGATTCTCCCAGTTCTTTGGAACTTTGCAATATTAAATGAGTGTCCTATTTGCATTTTAATACTCTATCAAATCTTTTAAAGATCTTGTGGTGGTAGCTATCGCCCCTGGGAATTAATCCAAATAACACCCTCTAAAGATAACGTCGTTTGGTATCTAATCAAAAGCATCAACACTGTGACATCAGCCCTTTTGGGAATCCTGTCAGATTTCATCTGTCTGAATTTACTGATAAGTGAGCCAACTGATAAGTACTTTAAAATTACCACTTTTTCCTCTGGTGGCCACAATGATTGTGTAATGAGAATATAAAGTGATTTATAAGTATTCACACTGAAGGTGTGATACAATTTTATCTTATCCTTATTTGGTTATGATAAGCCATCGTCTTGATTTGAAGTTGTATTTTATAACTGTTGCAAATTAGTGATGTCCAGATAAATATAGCAATTCCCTCCACTTAAAGTGCTGTATCTGGCACTGTATCTGGCACTTTCACTTCCAGGTCTTCTCAGCTGACATTTCTTTTGGGACTGAGTATTAGTTAGCTTTCTCATCACTGAGACATACATAATACCAGAGGTTTAATTTAGTCACAGTTCTAGGGCATTTAGTTCATGGTCAGTTGGATCGAGGCAGAAACTCCATCACAGAAGAACATGGTAGAATAAAGGGACTTATGTCATGGTTCCGGGAAGCAGGGGAGGAGAACAACAGCAAAGGGCCAGAGTCCCGGGAGGATGTACAGTCCCACCATCATGACTCTTAGATTCAGCCAAATACCCCCAAAAGTATGTGTTACAAATCCCCTATGCAGTTCCCAGGCCAATCAAGTTGACATATTTAAGCTTAGCGACCACATACCAGAAAGAATATTGGCTCTGGGCACATAATTAGCATACTGTGGGAAACTTTCATCATAGTATCAAAGGTTACAAAATGTGGCATAAAACAAATTATTCTCTACAGTACCAAGACAGTTCATGGAGCAACCATTGAACATACTCCAGACAATGGTTCTGGGCAAAGCCCCCAGCAGTGAGTTGGTTACACTGATCTAGTTGGCAAGGTATGACAACCAATGAACAAATCTGTGTACACACAATAACATGGGAATTTATGATACAGGAAATGATTCCACAAAATGTTTGAGGTTTCATGCTTGAGAAATTAAGTGCTTCACACAAGTCGGTACAAAGCAAGGTCAGCTGGATATACAGGGGATTTGGAAGATCTTTTAAAACTAGATGGAGTTGTGGAAAGCGGAAAATCTACTGCTGTGCAGAGATATAATGTAAGTGGAATTTAAATTCAGAGAAACCTCATAAAAATGGAAAATGACTGAACTATAAACCCCATAGGCATTGGTTCTTATCACTTAAAGTTGGAGAATGAATAAAATACTCTAAATTTGCTCTAAGTCCAACATTTTGAAAACATGTTCAGCCAAAATCTCTCCTGCATTCACACATAACCTTTAGTAAGTGTGAATAGGAAAAGCAAAAGTGTTTCTTCCAAGTAGAGAACTCAGAAATGTCCTCCTGGGAACTGGTGGCATATTGAAGATCTGAGAACGTGAGGAAAATTTAGAAAGTAAAACTGTGAAACAAAGACACTTAAGACTTTGGTATTGATAACTAAGATTGTTCTGCATTGTTTTGCCCCTTCTAGTCATACTTATTAGAGTTACATTCAAACATCATCTTTCCATTAAAATGAAATATTTAGCTTTTTGTGGGTCATATTTCTAGAAAGGAAAATCTTAGATGGAAAAAGGTAAAGAAAAACAAGAGGTGAAGAGACATATATTTTAATGATGCCACATCTTAAGAATCAGAAATGACACTGAGTGCCTGTGGTGTACCTTTCTTTATATTGAGCACTTGACTGACATTCTCTCATTGAATAACTAAGATCAAGTTTAAATACTCTATCATTTTTTGTATATTGACTTCTTAAACCACTAAAACATCAAATTGCTAGAAATAAACTGAATTGTCAGTATCCTCATTCAGTGTTCATCCTTGTTTGCTAAATTCAGCCTCTAAAGATATCATAGCACTCAGGAGATTTTGAAAAGCTAAGCTTGACCACAGAAAAAGAAAACACACAGAGGTGATCTATTGCTTCGAGGGCTACACCCTGCAAAGATACTTGTTTTTTTTTCTTATTTTTCTTATCTTGTCATGCTACCAAATGAACCAAAACAACACAACATGCTGCCACTTCACCCAAAAGCGGTAATTGTACTCTGCCCTTCTCGATGGCTCAATGGCTGATTAGCAAGAGGCCCAGTGAGTGCCTTTAAAGGGGGAAGAATATTTGGCATTATTTAGAAATACTGAGCTTTTAATGTGAGTAGTACTAAGTCATTGTCCATAGGTACAACACACAGTGTAATTAAATTGACTCAAAATCCCAGGGGGGAAAAAACTTTTTGCAGATATTTGTCACCCAGTAGTATTTTGGCACTGCTCTGTAACTGGAAAATCCCATTGGTGAAGTGTTAATGCCCTTCCGCTGTTACAAAGGACTCACAGACATGACACTGATGGCATTTTTCATACTACTGTCTCACGGTAAGCGATTTTCCAACTTCGGGTAATATCCTCAATTTTTTCCCAAGAACATTTCTATAAATAAAATCAATCAATACTACCATTCTTTGGTTCCTTTTCCTTAAAAATTATAAGGACTTCAGTATTTTACAAGGATTTATATCTTTAATTTTTGTTATTTATCATATCCAAGACTTCCTTTTCACAACTAGATCATTTAGTCTTTCATGTCTCTTGTGCTGTATTTTTCACATTTTATCCTGGGAATTCATATTTCAGTTGGCCCACCCTATCTATGGGTTCCATATCTATGGATTCATCTAACATAGATGAAAAAATATTTTTAAAAAGATTTGCATCTGTAGTAAATATTTATGGGCTTTGTGCTTGTCATTGTTCCCAGAACAAGATAGTGCAATAATTATTTACATTCTATTTGCATTGTTTTAAATACTATAATGAATCTAGAGATTACTTAAATTATCCAATAGGATATCTGTAAACTAGATGCAAATAATACACTATTTTATGTAAGGTCCTTGAGTATCTGAAGACTTTGGTATGCAGGTGGGGCATGGAACCAATTACATGCTCATATTCAGGGAAGCCTATAATCCGTGATTATTTTGTTTAATCACAAATTACAGTCAGAATTTTAGGCCACATGGGAGTACAAACAACTTTGTTTTATAGTGGAGAAAAAGGAGATAAGCTCTAAGAAGTTAAAAGGAAAGTTGACAGAGACTTTTCAGCCCAATGCTGACAAAAATTTAGTGCCCTAATGATCTCATGCTTTTCATATTTCTTATGTCACAAGAGTTCTACACAGAAAAATAACTAAGGCAACCATCAGACTCTCTGCCACATGGGGGAATTGAGAGTGGAAAGGAAATATAATGGGATAAGCATTCCACTGTGGTAAGTAAGGAGAATATAAAGTAATGAGTAAGTATTCACACTGAAGGTGTGATACAATTTTATCTTATCCTTATTTGGTTAAGGATACACTGAAAGTGTTATCCATAGATCAAAAGATCAAACTAAGGTTTTTGGAGGAAAATGTATGTCATGTGAGAACAAAAGGATAAAGTCACAAAGTGAAAGTTAAGGTACAGTGGCAGCCACATAAAGTAAGGAGTGAGTTGGGTGAAGAGAAAGAGAACAGATTAAATGAGAATGCGGACCAGGCCTCACATGGCACTGCAGGCCTGCCGATACATTTATAATGTATGCTCTGGGGTTCAGTGGCAGATTTTCAGTTAGAAGACAAGTGCAGAGGTGTGTCTTAGAATGATAATTCAGACTGTGGAGTGGGTAATGAATGAGGTGGAGGATGCATCTACCTTTAAAACCAGAAAATTAGCTAGAAGGCTCTTGTAGTAACCCATGCAAATGAGAGAGATAGTGATGATTCCCACTGGAAAAAGAGTAACCATGTTCAAATATTTTGAAAGTATACCTCCCTTGCTATGTATATACCACCAGAATGAGAAAAATATGTGCTTATCTTTGAGAAACAAATAAACTTTGTAAATGAAAAGCATTATAATGTGGGAATTGAAACTACAGATCTTAATTAATGAAACGAATTAGAGCTCAGTGTTGAGCAGAAATCAGTGTTTGGTGGTTTTTTTTTTTTTCTTCCTTTTTTTTTGGTACCAGGGATTAAACTCAAGACCTTGCACTTGCCAGCCAGGTGCTTATTCTACTGAGCTATAACCCCAGCCCCCAGTGCTTGGTTCTTAAAATGAGCAGTCCTGACCAAAGAAGACAACATTGGAAATGCCAGGGCAGGTCTTGCAGCCATAAATAGTCATGGCTTAATTCAAAATAGAAAATAATTTTAAAATAAACCTTCCTGAAACCCCCAATACTGGAAAAGTCTATTTATTTGAAGACTTCCTTCTCAGTTGCAAAAGCGAACGCCAAAATACCAGCCAAGCTCTGAAGCCCTCTGCCAATTCTGACTAGTTTTGTGGATGTGTCACTGCTCCTGTGCCAACTTAATTTTTAAAAAAATTATTATGTAGTCTGAACACTGGAGCGAAATGCCAAAAAGGAAAACTAAGATCAAACACTGTGACAGCATCTAGTTCAAATCCACCCATTGCCTAGACAAGAGAATGCACTTACGATCTTAAGCGGGAAGGAGGAAGATTGTTTCAGTACGTGAAAGAAATTGAGAAATTTTGCTTCTAGAGGAGATCTGTAGAAAATCTGATTTTTTTGTCATGCTCCATTATGGTAATGAATTTTGAAGTGTCCAATATAGGTTTAAAAAGAGAGAAAATACTAAAATATTATGCATACAGTAGTTGCTTGAAAGAGTCACACTCAAACTTTTTTCTCACACACATTCTAAAAAATTTTTACAACGCTGAACTACAGAGAATCCACCACAGTTCATGTCCACCAGATGTATGTTGGTCCTTTGACACTTTTCTACCCAGTACAGTTTGGGTAATGTGCCATTACCTCTTAAAACCTCCACCAACAACATGAGGTGGGTGATCCGATTTCCCACAAAAATAACGTTTATTTTAGACTGAGCAAGGAAAAGCTACCTGAATATCACTGTTGTATTTTTGTTGTTGCTGCTGACGCTGTAGGGTCCACAACTGGTTTTTCTTCAGCTTTCCACTCATTTACACTCATGCACATGGAACCATATCCTCTGTTCCCTGGGAATCAGGCTTCACCCAGCGTGTCCAGAAGTCCTTCCTGCATAAAGCGGAGCCTTCCACATAGAAAGTCTGAGTTGTCAGCAAAGACCTAGATTAAAGATGATCTTTGTTTTACAACTTCTCCAATCCTTCCAAGGAGAATTAGTAATTGTCTTCCTTATCTTTCCACCAAATATTCTTATTACACTTCTGACTTGCTGTTTTATAAATAGACAACTCCAAAATACTATATTTAAGTTGCCATATTTCTCCCAACCTCCTAATATACTCTGAAAGGACCTCAGGGATTTGACAGATAGAAATGTACATGACAGTTATTTAGATGAATTGATAAAATAGAGGATTATGGAAACACGTGTAAATAACATTTATGCAGACATATATTTATAAAGTCATATTCAATCCATAATAATAAATTACTGCTTGTTACCATTTGGTTCCATAGCCAAAGTTCTTGTACTACAATCTGGGATTCAGAAAACATTTTATGAGTAATTAATTACAGTAGTGTTAGAGTTCTTCTAATAATGTAATTACTAATACTATGATTATATTATTTGATTTTCTCTTGCTATGACAAACTACTTGAGGTTGGGCACTTTATAAAGAATGAGGCTTATATGGCTTTTAGTTCTGGAGGATCAGGTGCATATCACCAGCACTTGCTATGCTCTAGTGAGGGCCTTATGTTAGGAGGGATTGTGGTTGATTGTCATATCAGAGAGAGAGTGAGAGATTACATGCTGAGACTGGAAACCAGAGAGCTTCCGAAGCCAGACTTATTCTTTTGACAACAACCTGCTCTTGTTGACATTAACCAGAACTCCATAAGAACTCCATAGTCCTTGTTGAAGGCAAGATCCTCAATGGCCTAAAGACTTCCCACTAGGCCTACCTCTTAAATGTTTTAACTCCTATCCAATCAACTCTAGGGCTCAAGCTTCCAGCACACAGAACTTTGTGGAACAGAGTTAAATCAAACACAAATCCAGCAAAAATAAAAGATTTTTAAATGTTACTTGTCAACTAAAAGTGTCAAACTTATAAGATTTCATATCCCCATAGATATGATTATTTCTAAGAACATTTTCTCAGAACATTGATGTACTAAAGTGTATCCTTTCTATTCCCTAAAATAAGAAGAAATTATTAAAAAGTAAGCACTTTCATTACATAATCTAGTAATGCTCACCGATAATCTACACACAAGGCACTGTACAAGATGAATGAGTGGCCAGGCAAGCATACGCAGGATGGGGCCCTGCATCCTCAAGGAGTTCTGGTGGAGCGGGATAGTGAGGAACAAGAACTGGTAAATGCAGTTTAACAGAACTGATGCTAAAGGGGTAAGGCTGAGGTACATGACATTGTAAAACTGCCAATGGCAAACTCTACCGGAGGAGGTTAGAGAAATGTCAGGTGGAAGTTCATGCAAAGAAGTGCAGGTAAAGAGCATGACAGGAATACAGAACCAAGCATACAACAGCACAGAAACTCAAAACTTGTGCCTCACTGCAGTACCTGCCTCCAATTAGGTGTAACTGAAGCATAAGACACAAATGGGTAGAAATTGGTAGGTGATATTTGAGAAGAAGGCAAAGCTCTCTGTCCTAGGAAAGTTCTTTAGACAGTATCTTAGGAAGGATTCAGCAGGAAAAATAGAAAGTAGCCTATGTCCAGTATCTAAAGGAAAAAAAAAAATTAGCATGTTATTCACACCCCCATGAATACATCTAGACATGTTGTGACATTGAGTTATGCACTTTTAGCAACTGAATGCAATACATAAAGGTTGAAAGGATTACACCAACAAACACACTGATGCAGATCATGAATAAGACACCATTTTAAGATCTATGGGGTTGTTACTTGGGAGACTGAGGCAGAAAGATCTCCAGGAGTTCAAGACCAGTCTGGGCTACATAAATGAGTTGAAGGCCATCCTTGCACTATATAGTAAGACCCTGCCAATGAAAGAAAGAAAGAAAGAAAGAAAGAAAGAAAGAAAGAAAGAAAATTGTCAAAGACATACAAGGCTCAATGAGCATCCTCTAAGTTTTAGTACACTCATCTGGAAAATAGATATAGATGCTCAGTACAGATATAGGTAGGTCAGAGTAAGTAAGGGTTACTTACATCTAAAATCAAATTATATGAGCCAGTAATTCAGCCAAGAAATTTTGTTACACATTGCACTTCATTCCGGGTAAGCATTTGAAATTTGAATACAATAGCTCAGGGCTTGCAAAATGAGAGACAGAGTCTGGGGGTGACTGCAATATTTAAATTCATTCTTGGGAGTTGTACCATACAGGGTCAAGAAAATAATATGTTTTCTTCGCATACATAAAACTTTCACAAATATTCTTATGAATTAATAAAATAAAACTGGATTTTGCTATCATACTGCATTTATATTTACACATTCCCAGCATTTTGGGCTATTTAAATAAATTTCAAATTACCTAAGGAAAGAAAATGGGAGCCACACACAACTCATTTATAAAAGACTCCGTATTGCGTATAAACACTATACTCAATACTTGGCACACACAAAAACATTTCAACATTCAACATTAATGTTATCAACACAGGAGAAATAGAAATTTAAAGTAGAGAAGCCCAAAAGAGCCTAACTTTTACATTTTCAATTTTGACATGTAATTTTTCAAACCTTGCAATCTTTTAAAATAGCTATTTATATTCTATTTCTTTCCTAAATTTAACTATGCTTTTCCCATATGAGATTCAGGCTGCTGACCTATAAAACAAAAAGAAATTCCATGGTACCTAGTATGGAAATGATAGGGTTTCATGATGCACTAGTCCATTATTTAGGCTGAAAATAAATTGGTTTTCTTTAAGAATAGACTCCTTTTTTATTAAAAAAAAAAAAAAAACATATTGTGTTGCACAGTCTGCCTGTTCTCCTTCCCTGTGTATATCCTCAGCCCACAGGAGCTGAACCATTTTTAAATTCCAGAGTCTGCGCACATTCTTATCCATCAGAGGAAAGAAGAGTTATTTCCAGCACTCTCCAACCTACATCTGATTTATTAATGCAGCTCTGTTGATGTCTTGGTTACTCTAAATGGAAATACTTTGCTGTTCCAGAAACTAGGATCCTCCCACATCTTCCTCTGAATGCCCTGTGTCTAAGGAGGGAGATGTAACCAACCTATGAACTGTAGCCCCAGCCTGAGATCTCTCTGTTAGGGATGCATAACTCCTATGCAGATGCTCTGCTCTCCTGCCCTCTGTGCAGCACAGCGGCCATCTCTTCTGGGCCTCACTCCCCTCAAGAGCTCCACCATCTCTCCGGACACTCAGAGAAGTCCTTGGAGTTCTGATACCATGCAACACCTCTCATCACCGTGACGGTACGGAATTTTACCACAACATTGGAGGTCGGGCCAGGGGGTGAGTGGTAGGTCCTCCTACCATCTATGTTCCCAGAATGACTGATTACAAAGTGACACACACAGTTCTTCCAACTCTCCATTCTTTGCCACATACACAACTAGCTGACTAATCAGAAAAAAAAAAATGCTTCCTAACCAAATGCCAATTAACAGTCTTTCCCTGAAACTCTGAACTTTGACTCAACACAGCCCTTCCTTAACAGATACTCTGAAGAATAAGCCAGCTTGAGGTAACACACCCTCCAATCTACTGTCAGACCACATTACTACCCCTTAAGAAGTGGTTCTCTCTGGTCTTTCTTGCTTCTCCAAAAAGAGAAAGAACTTTTCTCAAGCCTTAAAACAGCCAGACTGCACTGTGAGAACCATCTCCCTGCTGCATGTCTCCTTTCCTTGCTGTTTGAATAATATATTTTGTTCTAACAAAGTCTCTCCTTCAGTCCAAAGATACATATTTTTTACTTGACCCTGATCAGCAAGTATCCTGCCTGCATGCCTAGAAAGCAGAGTGCTTCCTCTTGCCTGCAAGAACGTGTGTCTCCCACCTCCGCTAACTGCACCACATCCACAACCCCTCCCCCGGGGATCACTCACCAGCCTGCTTCAAAGTCCACTTAACACTTATTCAAAGCCTTTTTCCTTCACTTTAGCCAACAGAAACCCTCAGTGTCTGGTAAGTATAGCAACAGCGTGCATTCTTTAATTTTTATTGATTGTATGACTAAACAAAAGATAGTGTCTCTAACTGAAAGCAAATTTATCACCAGTGAAAATTTTTTTTTCCTAGCTAATGCACAATTGCAGAGTCTTGTAATTGGAACCAGATTCACAAAGGCCAAATTCCTGCTTATCCCACAAAACCAGCCAGAAGGCTAGTACAGCAAACAGCTAAAAACGTCTTCAGGAGGATAACAGTGTTTGTGAGGTGAAAGATGTTGCTCAACCTGAAAGAGCCGCTCGCTCTTCATCTTTTCCAATTTTAATCTTTCCTATTTTATGACAAGACATTAACTAATACCCTTTTATGAAATGAATGCCTTGATGTTAATTACTAAGCAAGTCTTTTATTTGTAATAGAGCTAAGTAATTTAACACCTTCCAGTCACTTTCTAGAACAAATGTACAATCGTAATTCTTTCAGTGCATTCGTGGAAGTACATAAAAGCCCTTGGAAATTGCTTACATGAAGTTGTTAGCTTAGTTAATTACAAGTCATTGTCTTGCTATTATTTTTTCATACAGTTTCTTTTAGCATTGCCAATATTTAGCAAGAATTATGCACAACTGAGTGCAGTTTAAGAAAGAAACGGTATAGGCTGCTAAGTTAGATCAAGATGTCATAGGCAGTCAGGTAGCGCTGGGCCCGGAACGAGTCAGTGCAGTAGAGGAGATATCATACAACTGTGGGAGAGACAGGCACTTGCAGCTGAGAGCCAGACCTCAAGATAAAAGATAAAACTAATGTACCCACACACTTCCTAAGGCTAAACGTCAAGAATTGATATTCTAAATAGCTATAAATAACCTTGAGAAAGCCAGGAAGAGCCACTAATCCAACCGCCCCCCCCCCCCGAAAAGCTCCTGTTCGTTATTCACGCCTGCTTGCTACATGACTTGCTTCACCTTTTAATCTCAATTTTCTCAGTTTTTATACTTATAATCTTCCTGGCTCACCCTGGTCCTGTCCTACCTCATGCCCACCTTGTGGTTTCCCATTTTTCTCCAGCTTGGACCCACCTCACATCACAGTTTTGCTCTATAAAATCGCTAGAAAAGACGGGGCCCATGGCAACCCACTTGGATCCCCTTCTTTCTCTCAGACAGAAGCTTTCTTTCCTTCAATAAATACATTCTGCTCCTAATTTCCATTGTTCCTATAATTCATTCTTCGATTTTAGAGACCATGAATTTATAGTAGACATCTAGCAGGTTGGAAGTTTCTTTCCCCTATATCAGAAAGACATTCAACAGTAATTGGGAAAGGGTTTACTAGAGACCCCACCTTCCTCAGACCCATAACAGCCTCATTTTTCACTTGCCTATAGATGCTATGTACATAATAGGCTTAGCACCATAGATATGTCAAGACCCCACTGGCCTTTTCCACCAAGCCTTCCCGTTCCTACCAACCACATGCTATGGTTTGAATGTCACTACCAAACTTTAAATTACAATTTAATCCCCATTGTGAAAGTTAAAAGAATGAACCAGCTGAAACCTTTACAAGATAATGAACTCATAAGGGCTCTGCCCTTACAATGGATTAGTCTCTTCCTGGATTTAAAGGGTAACTGGTGTTGTCTCAAGCTAACCTATTTACAAAGTGATATATTTGGCAGGCCATGAGAGCAATTATTAAATATTTAAAAATTTTACAAGCCAGTTGCTAAACTATTAATGCTTTGAAATCAGTAATATTGGGCATTTATTTACACTATGGTAACAAACAAATTCTACGATTTAGCTTTTTGTTTTGTTTTACTTTCCTTACCCAACACCATTGCTAAACCCTTCTAAAAGTTCTGTAATAAAACTAAGGAAAGGACTTCCAACACTGCTAGTTTTCCCTTTAACTGGCTTATGATGCGTCATTCATGGTTCCTATCCAAACTCTTTATAAATGTGTTTTAATCAACTCTACTTCTTAGAGTTATAAATTTAACAAGAATATTAGCCATTTGTAAATTAATACTTCTTTTAATATCTCTAAATCTGAGTCTCTTCAAATGCCAATGATTCCAGTAAACAAGCTCCGTCCTTCCTATCCACCCACGGCCTGATTTTAGAGCCTTCAGTGAAGTCTCTTTTCAACCTTGGTCTTTTCAGGCTGAAAACATCTCTATATTTTAGATGTCCCTAGATTGCTGCTTTTTCTCTTGGCTCTTTTTAAGCACTTTATGCTGGCAGTTTTCCAGGCTAGTCTTTTACTAAATAGTGCAGTCAACTCTGTTTACAGTATCTCACTTGTAAGGAAAAAATATCTGCTCCACAAGTACAGTAAAATGAGGCCTTTTGCTCCTTTACCCTTGCTTATGAATAATGTACATATATTTTAACAACAGCAAGGCAAACATAAGGCTTCACAGCAAAGACAAGATTAGATGGTATCAAAGGGATTAGTGGTTAAAGTTAATACTATCTCTATACAGTAAAAGAGCCTGCTTAGATTTTAAATTTGAGATTTGTTGGGGGAAAATATATTAATACCAAAATTTAGAAATGATTTAATAATTCCCCTTTTCTAATATTCCAGGAAGTCTATTTTCTTAATAAGCTTAGTATTAAACATCTATTTCAAGTTTTTGTTGCTTAATATTATTAATAAAAATGCAGAAAATTAACATTAACCATATCAGCTAGGTCAGCTTTATCTGTTAGGTATGTGCTGATTACCATCTGTACCTGATTAAGGCAGATGACTGAGGCCAATTCATTTTGCATTCTGCCTTTGTAAGGCTGTTTCATAAACATGTAAGCATGCTTTTCTAATCAAGCTTTATAATCTGTGTTTGCACTGCCTTTCCCTTTACAGCAGAAAAGAAAATAAAATCATTCTGATGCCATGTGGTCTCACTTGGACGAGGTGAGACAGTGATTTCAGGCAAATGAAGCAGTTCCACCTCCTCAGAGTTAGCTTTGAAAGAAGCAAATGAATGATCTCCTTTCATGTGATCAGCCCCAAACAAACAGACTTTAACCTATGGCCCTCAGTGACCAGTAAAAACAGGTGTATGAGGCCCTATATCTATTTATTTAAATTCAAAAATTTTTTAAACTATCAAATATAAAGTATAGCCATGCATCGCTGAATGATCGGTATACATTCTAAGAAATGCATCCTTAGGAGATTTTGTAGTTTGCATCTGAAATGCCTCCCAAAGTCTCATGTGGTTTGAATATGACTGGACTCTGGGGAGCGGGTGCAGAGCTTAGGGGTGAGCTCATCCATGGATGATAGCTGAACCTGAATGTGCTGAGGGGAGGAGGAACCTGGCGGGAGGTGGGTCACTGGGGCCCTAGCCAGCGAAAGTGTGCTTGTGAACCTGGCTCCTCCCCTCTCTCTGCCTCCTGACTGTAATGGGATGCATAATGGCCCATTCCTTCCACCAAGCTCTTTTTTTTTTTTTAATTTTAAAAGTAAAAGCACAAAACATATTAACAAACAGACACAAAGTAGCATAAGAAATAGTACAATCAAAACGGATTTACAGACAAGGTGACATGGACTCAACAATGGTTATTGCTTAACCTATTGATATCTTCGAAGTGTATATACATGAACACAGATAGAGACATGCGAAATTGGTCAAACAATTAATCATCTCAACAACAGAAAA
>PVLD010004467.1:0-124870 GCA_004027595.1 Dinomys branickii
TATGTTGGACTTTGTCGAAAGCCTTCTCTGCATCTATTGAGATAATCATGTGGTTTTTATCTTTGACTGTATTAATATATTGTATTACATTAATTGATTTGCGAATATTGAACCATCCCTGCATTCCTGGGATGAATCCTACCTGGTCGTGGTGTATAATTTTCCTTATGATTCGCTGTAATCTATTTGCCAGTATCTTTGCATTTATGTTCATTAGCGAGATTGGCCTGTAGCTCTCTTTCTTGGTTGGGTCTCTCTCTGGTTTTGGTATCAGTATAATACTTGCCTCCAGAAATGTGTTGGGGAGAGTTGCTTCCTTTTCGATTTCATTGAAGAGTTTCTTTTATTTTCCATCATTGTAAATAACCATGTAATACAAGTATGGAGCTTTTTAATACTACATATAATGAAGCTTATAGTTGCTGTTGCTTTTGCTCTGATATAGTATATTTCATTGTGTACTGTCAGGATTTGATAAAATGAACAGCAATTTTGCATATTATACAATTAACAATAAGAGCACTTAATTTCAATTAAGAGCATAAATGTTAACACGATGTTCCAAGAATATCTTTTTTTGACAAAAATATTGAAGCCAGGTGCAGTGGCAGAAACCTGTAATCCAAGCACCGAAGGTAGCTAAAGCAGGGAGAGTACGTATTCAAGTCCCACCGTGCTGACTTTGTGAGACCCTGAATCAAAATGCAAAAATGAAAATGGGGGATAGAGTTCAGCGTGAAGGCTGTGGCTTCAATCTCCATTACAGCCAAAACAGAAAGGAAAGATTACAGTTTTCTCTATACATGTTTTTAATCTTTTGACTATGTCTTATCAACTCTCTATCTAAAAACTTTGTGGGGGGAGGAGAATTGAGCTATATATAAAGGAAAAGAAAGAAAATGTCTTCGTGTACTCAGGAGTTGACTAAAATATCAACCCACTTTCCTTGCTTGCTCTTGATTAAAAAAATACCACTAAAGCTGGTGTAAAATTCCATACAAATTAAAGTCATGTACACCTATATCTACATATTTCAGAATAAGATTATAAAAGTAATCTGTTTTGTACTATTACTCTAACTTCTGTCCATTTTGATTATGCCTTTTATGGTAAGAAATAAACACATGCAAAGAGCAAGTGCATTAAACTGAAATAATCTTCTGTGTAAACCTATTTCAGATGCACCTGCTGTGCAAGCTAGAGAAATCATTTAATTCACTGAATTAGTTACTTTTACCCTTTGCCAAATTTTCAGGCCTATTTATTTTGTATTACTTCATTTGGGGCATAACTATGAAATAAGAGAATTTTATCCTCAAAAAATGATCTAAAGTTAAAATGACAAAAATATAGATATTAAGTTTCATTATATAGTTTATATTAAGCATCATGATGCGGTTAGTAACAGTATGAGCTATATACAAATATTAATAGGAATGAACACAATCTAATTGATTTTCATCTAGTATTATAAGTAAATTAATTTTCACATCTATGCACAGCCAGTTTTTCTGTAAAGTGCAATAAAATTTCTGGCGAAAGCTGGGCATGGTGGTGCAAACCTATAATTCTAGCATTCAGGAGGCTGAGACAGAAGGATCACTGTGAGTTTGAGTCCATCCTGGGCTACAAAGTGAGTTCAGAGCCAGCTTGAACTGCATAGTGAAACCCTGACTCAAAAAGACAGAAAAAAAATTGGTGAAGCATGAGTAAAAGCTTATTGAATCTTACTACCATTTTTGATATTATAGGATCATTTACCCTAATTTATCATAAGTATGTGCAGATGAAAAATTGACTACATAAATACTAAACATTTTATGCAGTAAATACTGCATTAACCAGCCTTTTATTTGTAGGGTCAAATACCTAAAATA
The DNA here is from genome assembly GCA_004027595.1 of Dinomys branickii. Taxonomy (NCBI): domain Eukaryota; kingdom Metazoa; phylum Chordata; class Mammalia; order Rodentia; family Dinomyidae; genus Dinomys; species Dinomys branickii. The sequence goes on from PVLD010004467.1 coordinate 1,878, forward strand.
CATAATTTAAATGAGAAGTGGTTTCATGGTTTCAGAGCATACAGTCCATGGGCTGGTGGAAGAGGCAAGCTGCACAGTCATGGTGCCCAGAAGCATATCAAAGGAATAATACCAGAAATGAAACCGCCATGCCAATTATAGACCCCAAGGTCATGCTTCCACGTCCCATACATACATACAGATATGCACTTTACTAATCCCCAAAGTAGGCACCCCATTCAATTTTACAATTAAATTTAACTGTTACATTCCACCCTTTTTCAACATGAACTCCAATCATATGTCTTTAAATCATAGCTAACCTCCAAATAAACACATGCCCATTATTGTACTTAATGTGCATAAGCTGAGCACACAATTATGCCTTCTCCAAAGTCTTAAATTCTAACATTGTTCAAAATTTCAAGTCAAGGACTTTTCTGAGTCAAGGAAGTGCTCAGCTGTAAAACGTTAAAGCTAGGTAACCTAATTCTAGGACAAAGTAGTGAAATGTATCCCAAAAGGATGAATGAGGGATAGAAACGCATAGGTCTAAAACAAGGCTGAAACATGGCAGGACAAAAATTATCTTGCCTAGCATAGGGCTTGCTTCCAGGGTTCATAGTGGTGAGATGTGAACACCAAATGCCTTGTGTGGCCTCACCCCTGTGACCTCACTGGCTACAGCACGCAGAGCCTCTCTCTTGGGTATGGTTTTGGTAGTTTGCTGCTTTCATGGACTGACATTCCATGTTCTTGGCTTCTCCAACTTCCTGCATCTTTGGTTTTGTTTCCTGAGATTTATTCAGTAGATCTAATTATAGGCACAGAATATCCTGGGAGAGCTCTTGATTGCAAAAGAAATGAACATACTTGTCTAGATACAAATTAGACTCTAGAAGGAGAGAAAGCAAGACTGTAACTTACACTCTTGTACAAGTGGTGCTGACAGGCCTACTGAAGTTCAGAATTGTGTGTTTACTTTTCACTCAGAGTACACCCCCCCCATTGTAGATTGTTTGGTCCCATTTTTAGGTTTATCTCTTCGATACATGAAGAAAACTTGAGTTAGAGTGGTACCTCAGTTCCCAAACTTGATTATTTCCAAACTGTGTGAGAACAGAATGAAATTTCCCTATCTAAGGTCAACATCTTAGTGATTCCCCATCTTAGTGCCATTCTTAGTTGTGCTCTATGACTAAACATATTCTTGTATTGTATGTAGCTTCTACATTTGTCCTTCTTTGATTTCCATCACTATATTAGCCAGAAGTCTATCAAAACACAACTGACAATATATATCATATATTGTCATATATAAGCACTAAATAATAAATTATAATACATATATGAGCACTAAAACACATATTATATATCATGTGGTGTGTGTGTGTGTCTCTGGTCTTTGATCGTATAGCCTGTTACAACAAAGCACTAGGCAGCAGAAGTGTATTTCTCACAGTTTTGAAGGCTGAAAATCACAGATCAGCTGTCAGCATGGACTGGCTGTGGTGCGGGCCATCTCCCACTTTTCAGAATGCCATATTCTTGCTGTATCTTTATAGTGTGAGTGAAAACATTGACCTTCAGAGATCTCCTTTATAACCCAATAATTCTATTCATGGAACTTAATACTCATGATGAAACTGTCTCACAAAGGCCCCATTTACTAATACTGTCATAATTTAAATATAAATATGAAGGGGGTGCAAACATTAGCTTCAATGCATATAGATATTCAGATTTCTTTTCTGTACCTGTCCGTATATGTACTATGTGTAAATATATACAAGCAATCATGTGCCACTGAACAGCAGCATATGAATGAACTGTGTCAGCCCATGATTATTCTCAAGTGTGTGAGAACCACAGTGGGCACTTACAGAAAATTAAACGGTGCAGCCTACCATTCCCATGAGCTATTTGGTGCAGACTATTGCTCCTGTCTCTACCATGATACTGTACTAAATGCAACAGGCAACTGTAACAAAGTGGAAAACATTTTTGCATCTAAATGTCTAACTTTAAAAAAGTATAGAAAATGTCAGTATAGAGGACACAAATAGCACATCACTACGGAACTGCAGGCATGAAGAGAGGCTACAGGACTGGAACGTGCTCCCAGTGAATCAGCAAGAGCAGTGACTGAATATATGGGCCCAGACCGTACATTACTGTGCATTACTCACTTCTATTTTTGTAAGCATTTTTTACTGAGGCAACACTATATATGTTTTTTTCTTAATGATAAATTAACTTTTCCGACAGTGACGTTTTAATTTTAAACTTTGATTTTTTTAAAAAAAGTTTGTATATATACACAAGATAGCTAAGATAATTGTACCAATTTCTATCGGTTTATTGAAAGGAACAGTGAATGCTTAACTGTTTGATCAGCTTTACATGCCTATATCTGGTTATCTGAGTGACCAATTTTTTTTTCTGTACTGGGAATTGAATTCATGACCTCATGCCTGATAGGCAGGCTCTGTACCACTGAGCTAGACCCCTGGCCCTGAGTGACCAATTTGAATATAAAAATGTGTAATACAAAAACCATTGTTAAATTTCCTATCACCTTGTTGGAAAGTCTGTATTGTTTTCATTGTTTTTGTGTTGTTTTGTTTATGTCTTTTTGTTATTTTGTTTTTGTTTTCTCTTTAAAATAAAACAAAATGAAAACAGAAAAAGAATAAGCTTTCAGGCCTTTGCAATAATGGTTCCATTGACACACACATGTATTTCATAGCTCCACAAAAATATTTTTCTTTGTATTCTCAAAGATTTTTTGTTTATTCTTATTCTATAAGGTTTTATCTGTTTCTAAATTTTTGTACCATTGTTTACTGCAAAATGTTTCATTCAAATATGGACACAAGTATATATATTAACTTGGGCCTATACGGAATTAAGATCCTCACTGTCACTGCCTTCCTTCACCTTCTGAGGCAAATGCAGTTGTTGTTTTTTGTAGTAGCAATGCCTTCTTCTGGACTTTATTCTCAGGACCTGCCTGAGAATGTTTTGCAGACACCTTTTCTTAATTTGTACTAATACACTCTACAACAGTTGCAAAGCTTTTAGTATAGAATGTATACAAAGCAGTAACAATATTTATAATCACTATCAAGTGTTAAATATCATTAACTCAATGAGACAGTGCAGTAGTATTGTTTGCCACAGCATTACCACAAGCACAAGGAATGTGTTGTGCTGTGATGTTACAATGATTACAGCATCACAGAGGACAGGATCTTTTTCACTTTGGCTATAAATTTATGGTATGTTCATGAGAGACGTTATTCATCCTTGACCAAAATATATTATGCTATATGTAACTCTGTGTGTGTGTGTGTGTGTGTGTGTGTGTGTGTGTGTGTGTAGGCGTGAGAGTCAGAGAAGAGAACTTGGAAGAGGAGTCAGTCAGTCTGCAGAGGAGACTAAGCAGCTGGAAATTTAGGGGACAGTTAATGTCATGGTTTAATTGCAGACTTAAGATTCTACCGTCCTTCCTCCTTTTGTGATCTCATTGTGTGTTCTTTTAAGGCCTCCAGTGGAATAGAGAAGGCCCATCTACATTATGAAAGATCATCTGAAATTCTGAAATGCTTTTAATACTACTCTCACCTTTAAAAACTTTTATATTTACAGATACATTGGTGTTTGACAAAATATCTGGATACCTGCAGCCTGGCTAAAGTTATTCCTAAAATTAACCCATCCCAATCTGAAACAGAACATGTCTATACATCAGTGATCAGCAATCTGAAACAGAACGTGTCTATACATCAAACCTTTCCAGGCTGCTGTTCACATTGCCTCATTGTATCAATTTAGTTTCTTATTTCAGTCATATCTTTTTTATATTTTCCTAAATTTTACAAAAATGCTCCCATAAGATATAAGCTACAGCATCTGCTAATTTTCAGCAAAATTAAATTCTTTTTGTGCTACTTCTCTTGGACTTTATGAACCTTTTTTATTCTTCTGTGTAATTTTCTTGTATATGTCAGTGAGAGGTCTTTTTATAACCCATCTAGCTTTTGAATGAAGAAAATCTGCTGGTTAAGTGCTGCCAAAGAAAAGTTTCATCTTCAACACACCATCAGACATCAGCGGTGCAGTTATGCCACCTCTCTATCCACCTATCCATCCATTTATCTATCTATCTATCTATGGCCTTAGTACTTTCTTTTTCTTCTTTTCCTTTTTTTTTTTTTTAATTTTATTTTTTGTGGTACCGGGGATCGAACTCTGGACATTGTGCTTGCCAGGCAGGCGCTTATTCCACTGAGCTACATCCCCAGCCCCTTTCTTCTTTTCCTCATCCCAGTTGTTCCTTCTTTTGAGCAATTTCTTTCCCTTTCCTATTACCTATGAGGTTTTACTTACTCTTTCATATTCTTGTACCAGGGAGACAATATGATGTTTACACATGTGGGTCTGATTTATTTCACTTATGAGTGTGGTCTCTAAAAGTTTTTTTTTTTTTTTTAATGTTTCAACCAATTTTGCATGCTTATATCTGGTATTCTGAGCAGCTTATGTGAAGACAGCACTTTACAGTACAGCAACCATTGGTGAATTCCTACAATCCTGTCTAGTGAAACTATGTACTGTCTTTCAATATTCTTTCAAATTATTATTTTCTTATTCCCTTTAATGGTTTGATCAAACTTCTATTGTTACATCTGGTAATCTAAACGACTTCATTGAAGATAACAATATAGAATATAACAACCACTGTTAATCTATATCTTTTGGTTTGAAGCCCTGTATCATTTTTAATGTCCTTGCTTTGTTTTGTTTGTATTTTACTATTGTTCTTTTTTGTAACTATTTTCTTTAAAAATAAAAATTTTTAAAAAGTCTCATCTTACACATTACATTGTTTTGTTTAGTGAAGCAGCATATATTCCACAAACACAATGCTTCCAGTCTAAGTTTTAATGACCTTGCATTTATTTTCTTATTGATGACCCCTATTTAATGCATGTTCATGCCCCCCCCCCAAATCATATTCTCCCTCAGCGTGTGACCATGGCTGCGTAGGGGATGAGAAGTTCTAGGTGGAGCAGACCACCCAAAAATGCAGTGGTATGCGTCTTTCTCTCCATCTGGACCCATTACAAGCAGGCACAGAATATCCTCACAGAGTCCCTGATTGCAAAAGAAACGAACATGCTTGTCTCGGTCACAACTGGACTCTGGGAGAGAAAACGAGACTATAGCTGACACCCTTGTAAGAGCGGTGCGGACAGGCACGCTGGCGTTAGGAAGCTGTGCTGTTTCCTTTTCACTCATGCACCCCCTGTGTAGATTTTTTGGTCGCACTTTTATGTTTATCTCTTGGATACCCATGAAAAACATTAGAGATAGAGTGGTTCCTGAGTTAAAAAACTTGATTCTTTCCAAGATTCTGGTCACAAACTGAACTGTGTGAGAACAGAATAAAATTTCCCCATCCCAGGTCAATACTGGACCTATCCCTTGAATTTCATTTTGTTCTTTTGGTTTGTGACCGCAATGATGGGAAGAATCAAGTTTATGACCAAGCTACGACTGCATTGCACATAGATAACGATATGTGTGCACTTATAAAACCAATTTTTTCCTATTGAGCATCTGAGCTAATGTTCTCTTTTTAAACTTATATAAACAAGTTTCAATGGAAATTTCAAAACAGTGAAGAGTGAAAAGTAAAAAAACTGTTGAGTTCAAACAGAGCAGCTGCGGGTGTTGTTACCAGTTACTCGCACAGACTAAACAGGCAGACGGACAAATATGCTTCCACACAACATTTGGGTATAAATCTCAGTGCATTTTCAGACCCTCGTGGCATTTTTGAGCCCCTTTCACAATGCTGAGAGGAGTTTCTGTTTTTCTATTTAGCACATTATATTGGCCTGACTTTTGTAGCTTTTAGCACTTTTTATCGTAATAATTTTTTTCCTTTCTACTTATTTTTTATTGTATTTTTTAAAAAATTATTTTGCAGTTAATTTTTTTTTGTAACAGGAATCAAACTTAGAATCTGGCACTTGCCAGGCAGAAGCTGCACCACTGAGCTGCACACACTGCCCCACAGCCAGATGTTTTTAAGATACGGTGCTAAGGTTGCTTACATTGCTTTTCCTCCTTAGATAAATTTTTAACCATACTGTAGGCAAAACAGGAGAAATAAAAGTAAAAGAGGAAAATGAGAAACAAATCAACTGTTCCCACTTGTCCAGTACCTGGACAGCCAAGAGACCGCTATGTATTCCCATGACAGTAACACAAGTGAGAAGCCAAAACCCAGCAATGAGAGAAAGTATATACAAACACTGGCCCTTCTCAGTCACCAGTGGGACAGTGATGACCTCTGTGTTGAAAAGGCTTAGGCTGTGACCTTGCTGATATGTTCTAGGCCATTTTGTAGTCTTTGTCCCTCTTACAGGGTTGTCCTCGTTCAGTTTCAAGCTTTGTGATGCTTGTCCTATGCTCCAATTTGTAGCTGCGGGTTTGCCTTGCAGTGCTTAATCCAATCTTTCTCTGCCTCATACATGAGTTCATGCCTCACATTGGGCACTCTTCGTGGCATTGTGTGACCTCAGCTGCACAAAAGATGGAAAGATTAAAAGGGAATGAGACTTAATACAGTCCCTGAGAGACCCAGAGGGGCTGCTGCTTAGCATCAAAGAGCTTTGGGAAAACAGAACTGAGCTGAGACTTCCACAGATATTTGTAGCTCAAGGACATGAGAACAAAGACGCAGGAAAATAGCATTTATAACATATTGCATAGGAGTTTTGGTCAGGAGCCAGAGCCAGAATGGGATGGTTTGTGTCTTAGTTACTTTTCTCATTGCTAAAACAAAATACCTGACACTTCAGAGCTAAAGGGGGAAAGGTTTATTTGGCTCACAGTTTCCAGAGGTTTCAGTCCATAATCAAGTGGTTCCAGGACAGATGGCTTTGCAAAGGAAAACAGTTCATGCCAGACAGAAAACAGAGCAAGCAACAAGGGAGGGAGCCAAGATGCTTTCTTTCCCTGGAGTACAGCTACGCACCTGGAGTACCATGCAGGCTGTCCACCTAGAGCACTACACCTTTAATCCTCGCCAGAACTATGCTAAACGAATCAGTGGACTGATTTTCTAATCGAATACCCTTCATCCCAGCATCAAACACTTTAGATTTAGCTACTTCTGAAAAGCCCACCCCTCCCTGACTGCATGAGGCTTTGCGCGACATCCAGACACAAGCCATAATATTTTGTTTCATGGCATATTTTGACCTATTTTAAGCAATCTCAATGGGGCACACATTTAGCCAAAGCAAACTTCTCTGAAGAGAAACTACTTTTATTTCTACTGACGGATGTACTGAAAACTCTTTTCTAAACTCTAACCATGCATTCCAGGATTAAGGAAAGTCCCTTCCTTTTGTGCACTTAGTTCAGACACTTGTTTGCCAAGAGTTTCCATGCAATATATTGTAATCCCACCCCCAAAATACGGTGTTATTTGGAGGTTAGTGCTTTACAAAGTAGGCAAGTCATGAGAGTAATGACCCTGTGAGTGGGATTACTGCTTTTATAAATGGGGTGAAAGAGAACTCCTTTGACTTCCCAGTGTGTGCGGAGGGTGGGAAACAGCCTTCCAAGGCTCAGGAAAAGGCCCTCCCCAGACACTAAATTTGCCAATGTTTTACTCTTGGACTTTCCAGTTCCAGAAATATAAGAAATATATACAAATGCATTTTCATACCAGACTAAATGGATCAAGACAATGACAAAAACAATAAAATTATACATAACATTGCAATTAAATTTGCATACAAAATCATCAAGCATACCATTATATTTGAGCATTGCTTTTAAATATGCTCTGTATGACACCAAACTACTAAATTACTACTTGGTAGTAGAAGCTTTAGTAGTGCATTGTAACAGTAAATTCTTGCACATAATATAGGATTTTGACACATTAGATCGGCAATAAATAAATTTTTAAAAATAAGTTAAACGGGGGTGATAGAGTGACCTGCTAAGCTGGCTAGCCTGTGGGGAGTACCATGGATTGAAATGAAATATAAAATATGGGTTAAACCACAAGCATCCTTTAAATTGAATGGAGATTTTAATCTTAAACACATAAAATAGTAATGTGCTTTGTGTAGAATATTACCCTAAAAACTCTCTATCCTTGTACTCTTCCAAATTAGGCAAACACATAATGGTGTGACTTTGGTAAAATAGATGAACTATATTTTAACAATATTTCAGACCCACAAGGTTAAACGCTGTATGGTACCTGTCACTTGAGTGAGATAAGAGATAATCAAAGAGAATAAAAGATGGATGGAAAGGGATGAGAGGCCGGGTCTCCTGCAATACAGAAGGGTCCCAAGGAACAAGGGCAAGGGGTGAGGAGGACGGAAGCGGAAACAGCTGGAATAAAGATTCTCTTTAATGGTGTGATCGATCTTGCATTCTTACATCTGGTAATCTCAACAATGTAGTTATGTCATATAACAGCCACTGTTCATGTCTATTATTTTGTTTTGAAATCCTGCATCATTTTTATTGTTTTTGTGTTGTTTTTATGTATGTTGTTGTTATTTTAATTTTTATTCTCTTTAAAAGAAAAAATACGCCATGCACAGGAACCTAATAACCTCCAGAATGTAAACATTATGTGCCATAACATCAGCTAAGAGGAACAATATCATCAAGAATCAAAACTAGGATGATAGACTGTCGGGAGCCCCTGGAGCTGGACATTGGTCGTGTGTGTGTGGGGGGGGAGTGGACAGAGCCACAGTGTCTCAAGCGGTTAAGCGACGTCAGTATTAAAAAAACAGCATCGTGCCGGGACAATTAAATTTGTTAGTCACTAGATGACATTACCTCTCACCATACTAACTTTGTGAGACTATAAAATAAACACACCTACTGCTAAAGTCAGTCCTCTTGCCCATCAAATAAGAGGCACCTCCACCTGGTCCAGCTATTGTCTCTTGTCTTTATTTTCTAAATCCTCTCGCCATTTTCTCGCAGCAAACACCCAGAGACCACAAGCCCCATGGGAGAATTAGAGGAGAGGGAGGGGAGAGGGAGGGAATAGGGAGAGGATTTAAAGAGAGAAACAAGGTCCACAGTATGTACATGTACTGGCTTCCCGAGGTGACGGTAAATGGCTTGTAAACACCTACGAATACATTTTTAAGAAGTTTATAATAAGGTGTACAGAGTGTTGACCAAAGTGTTCTATATGTGTCCTTGAAAATTTGAAATTTGTCTGCTATCACACGTAGCTTATGAAGAAAATGATATAGAGATGCTTTCCTTAGAATTGGACTTACAGCTATTGTCTACACAAATTAGAGGGGGAACAACGAAAACGTCTGCAAAGAATATTTTGATAATGTTATATGCACTGAGCAAGCCAACGTGAACACCTCAAGAAGCTTTTGACTACTACAATCTGTGTATAAGAAATTAAGAAATTAATTTTATTTGGCAAAAAATGAAATAAAATCAATGAGAGAGAGAGAGAGAGAGAGAGAAAGAGAGAGAGAGAGGAGGGATTCAAACTAAGTTCCAATAATGCACAAAGTTTTGGCATTTCTGTACAGTAAATTGAATTGAGAGGCACCTGACATAAATTACCTTCTAAAATTAAAATGTAAATATTCCATACATGAATTACCATTGAAGGCCAATATTTAGTGTTAGAAAATTGTACTGTCTTTGCACAGTATGTAATTTAAGCTAATTTGCTTTCCTGAACATCTATAACAGAATCTCACTGGTAGAGTCATCAATGACTTATTGGTAATATAAAATAACTGAAATTATCAACAGGTAAAATTAAAGGAGAAGGTTTAAATGATAAAATTATGGTACATGGCAGCCATTTCTCAGAGGGAACTTTGCAAATATAATTGCATATGTCTGCTGTGTTCCAAAGTTCAACAACCTGAGGTTTTATTAATTATGCATACATTAATAGCGCTGCATACCAAAGGGAAATAGTACCAGAAATATGCTTTAAAATATGTATGCATTAGAAATTCATACGGGAATGTAGGTATCATATGCCCCATTTACTGCTTTTATTCCAGCTCCATTAGTCAAAAATTATAGGGCTTATATAAATTGTTTTATGTGATCTCTACTTGTCAACCTCATAATTAAACTATTAAGATCTATATTAAATAATATTTGCATAATTTTGCTTCAAAAGAGCTTTATATGTGTGTCTTTAACAGAGCTTTGCATTTTAAATATAACTACATTTCATTTTTAAACATAATCTAATTTCTTGCATGTTTTCATTTTAAAGATAAAAGACCAAAAGCATACTAACAAACACACAGACCTAAACACAAAATAATAAAAGTAATAGAGAATTTCTGACAAAGCGGTACGTAATTAACAATGGTTGTTGTATTACATATTGTTATCTTCAATTTGGTTACTCAGTTAAACAAATATTATTGGCAAGTAAGACTGATTAACTTTACCTGCTGCTTTCAATAAACCAACAGAAATTAGTAGTACAATTGTCTTACCTATGCTGTATATATATTTATATATATTTTCCTTTTTTCTTTCTTCTATTGTTATACAACTACGAGCCACTATTGTTTAGCTGTGAGTCATTTCAGTCAGAAAACTTATTAATTTAGTGTTACTTCTTACAAAAGTAACACGAGATTTATCTTAATACTCATCAAGGCATATTACAGGTAAGACTTCAAGCTCAATGTCTTAAATATATGTTTATATTTTAAGACAATAATGTTATAATTGTGCATACAATATACATATTCTCCTAGATTTATGATGGTTTTATGACAAGCAACATACACAAAAACAGCACCTAGTTAAGGAAATATCTGCAAAATTAGGTGAAAACAGTGTTGTGGAAAAGGACACTTCTGTGAAAGTTGCATATTTGTAGTAGCACATATAATGGAAGTAATCCTGATTTTGAATATAATAGTCCACTTTAGGAAATAAGACTGTTTAACACACATTTGTAAACTATTTTTAAAAATAATTGACAAATATAAATTGCACATAACATGCAAAATGTTCTGAAAATATGCATACATTGTGGAATGGCTATGTTGAGATAATTAAGATATTCTTTGCTTCATATACTTTTTTTGCAGTGAAAATATGTAAACTACTTAGTAATTTTAAAGAACACATGCCCTTCTGGCTATAGTTCCCATGTTGTATATCTTTTAAATTTATTCCTCCTAAATGAAATGCTCTACCTTTTCCTACATATTGTTTTTAAAATTTACACATTTTAGTGTCTTAGTTACTTTTCTTGTTGCTGAGACAAAATACCCAATACCCACAAGTTAAAGGAGGAAAGGTTTATTTAGCTCACAGTTTGTAGGGGTTTTGAGTCAGCGCTGGCTGTTTCCCAGGCAGGGTGGTGCGGCAGACAGGCATTGCAGAGGAGAAACAGTTCATAGTGGGCAGAAGGCAACAAAGCAAGCAAGGGATGCGCACAACACTTCATTCCTTATATTTTATCCAGGCTACTTAGCATAAGTAGCACTCACACACTTAATCTTAGCGACTTTGATCCTAGTATTACACAAGAATCAATTACAGCACGACACAATAGAGTTCCAGCCATCTCTATACAAGCACCATCTATGATGCACGAGGCTTTTGGAGGACATCTAAACACAAACTATAGCATTTAGTTAATTAGAAAAGTTAACAAACACATGTTAAATTTAAGAGTTATCATTGTAGTATGTCCTCATTGCTTTAAATGCATGCCTATAATCTTAGACCACTTGCTTGGTCTCTTCTACTTCAGAAACTTTGCAAGCAGCCACCTTCAGCTCAGGAAGCCATTATTCTTACCCTTATACTACCACAATATTTGATTTAGAGACTGTTTCACGGTTTATGTGCTTCATGTGTAATAACATAGTTACAACAAAATAAAGAAAATCTTTCTACCACTATTTTGATACTTATCACCTCTCATTGTTACATGATTTTAATAAAAGATAACTTTTATATTTTATTCATATGAATACTGATAAATCCTGAGTCTACATGACAATAACATTATGCTTTTTTCCAGATACTAATTTTTCTTTGTTTTTAATGTTGTCTAATTATTTTAATGTAACATGATTTTTTGTTATTAATTTCTTACAAGTGAGTAACTTCAACAGTTGGCTTTCACCATGAAGTGAAATGTTCAAGCATCAGTTCTATGTATGCTCCTGAAGTTCTCTACCTAGAATTTGCAGCCTTCTGACTTTTATTTGATTTTGTCTTTGTGTTTTATCCCTGTCTGTTTTTTGTTGCTATAACAGAACACCTAAGATACGGTAACTCAAATAGCAAAGGAGTTTAACATGAAATTGTGTAAGTGCAAGGGCATGACGGGGGCACCCTCCTGCCTTCTAAACAGTGACTTGTTCTTCTCCAGTGTGCGGCATCAAAGCATAATGGCAAAAGACACGAGCGGAAGATCAAGAACACAAGGTACAGCCTTGCGTTATGTTTATATTTTTATTTACTTTTGTCTTTTTGAGACAGGGTCTCACTATGCAGTTCAGGCTGGCCTTGAGCTCATTTCACAGCCCAGGCTGATCTCAAACTCACAACAGTCCTCCTGCTTCAGCTTCCTGAGTGCTGGGATTAAAGGTGTGCACCACACCCAGTAAGCCTTGCTTGAAAAGTTTTGGTCTTATGTTAATAAATCCATTCTAGAGAGGCAATAACTCTGCTGCCACATGCATTAATCTGTCTTTGAGGGCCCTATTCCTTGTACCAGGCTTCTTCTCCTAGGTCTCATGACCTCACACTACTGCTGTGATGAAGAACTAAGTCTCTCCATAAATTGTGGTGAGGACAAATCTTTTACAAAGTATAGCAGAATTTAATACTAGTATTTAACAGTGGATCTTTAAATTTTAAGACTAGCAATAACAAATACCCTGTAGGGATCACATGGATCCCTTGTTTTAATCTCTGATTTATATGGCTAATTTTCTAAAACAACCCACTCGTTAGCCTTCTGTCTGGATGTCCCCCTACAGAGAACCCTTCCCAGTCCTCGTAGTATCCCAGAAAGTTTATACTTGTAACTCCATACATGCAAAGTTTATTGGAATAGAAGGGAGTTAATTCCAATCTTCCACCTCCAGTGCAACCCATGGCATAAAATAAAGACACGATGATATACCCAAATTGATGAGGAGTCAAGGGGGTTCTGAGTCCACCCAGAATGATGGCCATTCAGAATAAAGGCCTATGCCCAGGACCAAATGCAAATTTGTAAAGAAGGGAGTGGCTTGATGATCAGTGACTGTGAGAGTGGCAGGAAATTTGTGTGTGCCATGAGCTGGGCTAGGTAGGAGTCTAGCGTGAAATCACCTCTGCCATATGCAGAGAGAAGGATATGCAGAAAGAGTAATTTGCATAACACAACTGAGATAGTATCTAGTGTTTTGGGGTCAGTGCTTCAGCTCTCATGTGTAATCTTTGAAGCCCCAGGAAGTCATAGCCTCTATTCCCAAGGGTCAGTCCCAGCTGACAACATGCAGCATTGGCTCACACATCCCGCCTCATCCTGGTTACTCAAGGGAGCAACAAGAGGTGGGGAAACATGCCTGCAATATCCAAAGATTACCATCAGCACCTGGGCTAGACCAATATGCATTGCTGAAAGTCAGCTGAGGGAATAAGGGAAAGTCCCAGCCAGCTCTGCACATATCAATACATGGAAATAGGGTCAGGCTCAGTCAAAATGGAAGTCTTTTAAAAAGCATCAAGAACACTCACCTAGGTAGTCCTCCACATGCTCCCAAAGCTTCATGCATTGGGGGGTGGGTCAGAAGTGGTGGCTGAATCTAGAGTTTTTGACTGATTTATGGTCCAATGCTGGGATTAAGGGTGTGAGTGCTACACCTGCCAGGGTGGGTAGCCTGCATATAATATAAGGGACAGAAAGAGGCTTGTCCTTTCTCTCTCTTTCTTGTTGCTTCTGCTGTCTTCCACTTCCATGAATAGTTGCCCCTCTGCCTTTTGCCCCCCTGCCTTGGAGCCAGCCAACTGAAACCTCTACAAACTGAACTAAATAAACCTCTCCTCCCTTAACTTTGGGCCTTGGGTAGTTTGTCTCAGCAAGAGAGAAAAGTAACTATGACAGCTCCTAACTAAATTAGAAATATGCATACTAGAATATACAGGATGAAATCTCCTATTCCTATAAAAAAAATCAAAATGGAATATTCACAGAATTTTGTTATTTCATTCACCAAAATGCTGCTCATATAATTCTTGAACATATTTGGAAAATAAATTCAATCATAAGTGTTGAACATTCAATATCAATCTAGTTTTCATATAGTGATTATTACCTTAAAAGATAAGTGCATGAGTTTGTAGCTCACAAGTAAAGCACTTCTCTCGTACGAGCAAAGTGCTGGGATCCATCTCCAGGACTGAAAACATATGTATTTTTTAGCAAAGCAGCCAAAATTTTTTCTGAGGTTATCTTTGATAATTTGGTAATATTTGTGAAGTAATTATCCATACTTACAATTAGTTGATTCTATTTTCAATCCTTACTATTTGTTAGAAAAGTGAGTCTTTTTGAGCCTTGTTTGCTTAACTGATAAAATATTTAAGGCAAAAAAAAATTTCTACAATTACTTATTTTTACAAATATACAAAGAAAAATAAATTGAATTTATTATTAAGTGCTTATCAATTGCCAAATGTCAAACACCTTCTTATGCTGTTAATTTATAATAAGAATATAATCTGCACAATATTGCTTTTATGATAATACTAAAAATATCCACATTTATATATGAGGCTGGCTTCAGGACAGAGAAGTTCAGTAGTTTGTTGAAGTTGACATTCATGAGTCAACCAGACACCTAAGTTACTTGATAAGTGATTATTTGTTAATAAAAATTCCTGAAGCATTTCATAAATTTAATGTGAAAATTCAGTAGAAGCACAATAATTTTTTACCACAACCATATGTACAAAAATATATTCAGTGATTTCCAAAAGTGAAATCTACATTATCCTTGCCTAAATATTTTACTTATTCCTATAGTAGTTAAATACCCTTTATATTCATTTGCCTCACTTTAGTAGTAGTACAAATAAATCATTGAGAGCATTTTTAATGAAACGTGAATCCTTATTAAATAATTGATAAAATGTATCTTGATTAAAATATACTATTAAATTCAATATAGCTTTCAATTCTAGTTATCCTGAATTTTATTTATTGTCATAATTTCTCACAGTTATTTTCATTTTCTCACTACTAATGAGAAAGATACATGCTATAATGTAATATTAACATGAAGAGAACATTGAAATGAGACAGGAAAATCAAAATTTACATCATGTTTTCTTTGTAAGTTCATGATAGACATAACAACTAGAATACTACTAACATATACATTGTATGTACTTCTGGAAATAAAAATATTTGCAGGCAAATGAAATATTGCTTTGCTCTTGGGGATGACATCATTTTCTGAGACTGTGTTCATAGAAATACACTGTGTAAGGCTAAAAATGTTTTAATAAAGAAATAGCAGGGATTTTGCCAATGATCTGCAGTGTACTTATCATACCAAGTCACCCATCTTCCTGATAAAGGATTTGCTACTCACACCACAGTCCCTTGCAATTCACTGTAGCCAGTTTTTGAAATCCAGTAACTAAACACATATGCTAATGACACTTCCAGGGCAGCCACGAGATAATTTCTTATAAGTGATCTAATTTTTTTCCTTCATGATATAGTTGAATAGTTACATTGTCAAGGTCATAGTAAAATATATACCTAGAGGCTGTATAGAATTTTGGTCATTAACTGGACTTCAAATAAATTAGAAATAGTAAAAATCTCTAACTTTGAGCCAATGAGGTTTTTGCATTGCTTGTAGCTATATGTTATGTACACTGAACAAAGTAATGACAAAATCAAGACTTTTGAACAGAAATATATATTTGTGTGCCTTGTCAAATTATCTATGTATTTATGTTAAAATCTTTCAGTATATCCAAGACCTAAAATCTAATTTAACAAAGACAAATTTGGGTATTTTATTATTTTTCTCAGTTTTATAGACATTTGTCAAACTAGACATATAATATGTGAAATTGTTTTACATTAAATTGTAATTACTAAAATCAAATATCAAAATGTGTTCCAAATATCCAATCTGTTTTGAATTATGAAATATAGTTTGTTAGAGAGGAATTATCTTAGAAAATAAATCTAATCTATATTCCAGATATCTATTGTGTAAATAAATGACAACTCTTAAGAAAATTATAATTTGTACCTTTCTTGAGTTTGATTTACTAATCTTCAAATGAACCACTTTTAATAAAGGAAAGTGTTTTTGCAAATTTATAAAACAGTAAAATTAAGTGACTTTATGAATTATCTGACATTTTGGTAGAGAAGATAATTATTTCAATGTAATTATATAATATATTCACACTTACCTATCTTCTTAAATACAATTCAAATGACAGTGAGAGTTTTAAAAATGTCTTATTCCTTCACTTTTTTGAATTCTAATGTGATTTCTCTTTCTGCAAAACAATTCAATGATTTTATGCATCACTTTTACTCAAGGTTTGATAATTTTCAGGTAGACAATTATGTCATCAAGGATGAGTGAATGAAATGCACTTTTCTGGAAAGCAAACAAAATTAATACAAAAGCCCTATGAATTCATTATACGTACAGATGACCATGCGCGTGTTTAGATCTGGTTCTAAGTTTGTATGTACTATGACTCCATCTTTAAATTCATAAAATCATAGTAGCATTCTTGGTTTTTATTTACATAGCTTAACAACATCGGGATGCTCCTAGGATTAAATTTTAGTAACAGCAACAGACCGTGAAGATAAGCATTTAAATAAATAACAGTAATTAACAAGTAACTTTAAATGCAGACTCTTTGTTACTAACAGAGAATAAATGTATTTTAAAACAACAGTAACACTTTTTATCCAAGGGTCTATTTCTAATTAAAACCAACATTTGTCAGTACATATGGGAGCACAATGCCATACATTAATTGAGCGGCTAGTTATACAGCAAAAGTAATATGAAAGAATAAAAGCATGGCTAAAGTAACTGGGAAAAAGAATATGAAAAGAAACACAAATGTGTAACATAGAAATGACAGGAAAAAGTCCAGATAAACAGGCAGAAAAATAAACAAAATAAGAACTAAAGAAAAGAAGAATTATACTTAAAGGATATGTACTTTCTACTTCTAATATTACTGCTACCATGACTATCACTCCATTTATCACCAATATCTTTAAAAAAATCACTAAAAACATTAGTATCAGAAGGTTGTGGTGGATATTTGGGAAGCTTGGGCAGGAGAATTTCCAGTGTGAGATCATCCCGGCAATTCAGCAAGATATTTGCTCAAAATACAAGGGCCAGTAATACTCAACATGTTCAAAGGTCTGGGTTCAACACTTGACAATGAAAAAATAAATACATAAAAATGAGGGGCTGGGGATATAGTTCAGTGGAATAAGCGCCTGCCTAGCAAGCGCAGGGTCCTGAGTTTGATCCCCAGTACCGCAAAAAAAAAAAAAAAAAAATCATAATAATAATAATAACCACTATCGTGACTGCCATCTCCACCTGCAACATAAACATTAACGCCACCCACACACACTAATGATGCCACCGTACCATAATCTTCAGAGAGCCTCGCCTAAACTATACTTTCTTTGTTTCTAAACTGTGATGTTGAGTTTATCAACCTCTTCCCCCCAATATGGCAAAAGCATACAGAACTTTATGTACTTGACATTGTGTTTAGTGCTGATGGGGCTCAATTCAATGCTTAGGCATATTTACTTTCTGGTAGTGAAATCACTGAAGGAATCAAATAAACTATTAACAACTCAGGCTGTGCAGAGATCCAACAGCTACAAACAGAACAGAAAATCTTTGTGTGTGCACTTGAAGTTTATTTGAAGTATAACAAAAATTGTAAAAATGATATTTTTTCTAGTCATGTAACAGAATTTCATTTTCAGCAGGTATTTATCATACATTAATTATTTTATATCAAATTCTTATTATTTCACTAATGTATTTTTTTCCTACCAGGAATTGAAATCAGGACTTTTGTACTGGACTATATCTCCAGCTGTTTGTTGTTTTAATTTTGAGACAAGGTCTCACTAGGTTTATCAGGCTGGTCTCAAACTTGTGATCCTTTTGCCTCAGCCTGCAGGAGTGCTAGGTTTAGAAGCATACATCACAAATCCTGGCTATTTTCATTAATATATTTACCTAGGAGTTTTCCTATTTCTTCTTATTTTTGTTAACAGTATGCTCTTGATGGAAACATTCCATTTGGAGGTTTGTCTACTAACACGATATTACAGAACCAGAAATACTTTTAGATTGCTTATGCTTCTGTAGCAATAACCTCATTAGAATATGATTTTAGGTCTAATAATTGGTCATTGAAATAAGTATGCACACCTCATAAATGACCTAAATACTGTGAACTACCACAAAAATTCAAATTCCAAGGTAGAATAATGTCCAACCTAGAAGTGTGTACTTTGGTAACAATTAAGCAGCAATTATAGCAAATAATGGCAGTTTTATATATTCAGGGACACATCAGTTTTAGCTTCAAAAATTTTTTTTAAAGCTTTAAGAAACTAATCTTCAACAAGAAAGAGAAGAAAACAATAAAAAAAATAGTGTATGAGATCTATGAACAAAGAAGGCAATCATTTTCAGTAAATAGACCCTGGGAATTTTTATTGAGACACACAAAACTGATAAATTACTGAGTATGTCCTGTTAATAAAAGAAGAGTAATTTTTCAACTTAACAACAGCTTTCAGAACAAAGAGTGTTTAAAGAAACGAAGAATGATTTAAAAAACGAAATATTTAATTCTGAGCAAAAGAATATCAGGGCTGGGGGTGTACCTCAGTGGTACAAGCATCTGCCTGGCAAGCACAAGTTCGTGAGTTAGCTTTTTGGGACAAGAAAAAGAGTATTATATGTCAGAAAATAAAATTATAAATAATTAGTAGTAACATCTGTATAACAATAAAAATACCATTAATTCCAGAAACGTTTCTAGTATAAAGTACCGCTGTGTGTGTTACTGCATATATAATGTGCCCCCGAAATTCTCACTTCTTTGGAGATGGAGCTTTTGGAAGATGATTCTGTCATGGGAGCCGTGCACTTGCAATTCATGTGTTCCTAGCTGAACGTCCTGTTAGGAATGGGACTTGGTTTTAGGAACCGGGTCTCCGAGAGTATCATTTTAGAGAGCATATTTCTTGCTCTATTTCTGCTTACTCCTTATGCTTCCTGGAAGAGATACACTAAGGAGAATTCACCTCTCATGCCCTTCTGCTATGCACAGGTGCCTTGGAGCCAACCAAGCATGAACTGAACATTCTGAAATCAGGAGGGAAAAATAAATCTCTATCCTTTAAGATGTAGATCTGTGGTATTTTGTCCCAGAGATGGGGAAGCTGACTAATCCAGAGTGATACACATGATAGCATCTGTTAAGGATAAAGAGAATTATCTGAGACACATTTAGCATAAAAAGTAAGTAAATTGCATAAGAAAATTTTAAAATTCAAAACTTTTAAATTTTGCAATTTGTGGAGAACAATGTTGAAGAAAGTATTTTTACAATAATCCCTATAGAAAGCTTTGATGACACAATGTGCGTGTAGGCATTTGATTCTTAAATTGAAAGAAGAAAAGATTTCATATGTACCAATTCTTATGCTGTAGATGGGGAAGAAACTATTACCTCTACCTGTTTGCAAAAATATAAATAGGAATACCAATGTGAATATAACCCACGGAATAATCATCTTTGTTGGTAAGACAAGGGAAAAATAAAGAAAAATACCTTGCTGTTAAGCCTCTGACTTTATTTACTATAGGTATTTTTAATAAAATTTTAGTCATGAAAATAGCATTAAAATAGAAGTCTTTTTTCTTCATAGCAGTATACAATTATGTATTCTTAATGTATTTACATGTATTTGTGCACTCATGCATGCATATTCATATACATTATATATTATTTGCATTATATCTGAATAATACATATAAGAACTATCCAGTAAAATGATTTTTTAACTTTTTTATTGCTTGATAAAAATTACCTTCATAATATTAGATGAGACATAGTTTCACTAATTTGATAAAATATTCTGATTGAGATGCTTCAGGTATAAATCAAAGTGGATTTAATTTAATTTCCATTTGTAATTTTATTGGAATCATATTGCAGCTAAACTTACGCAGATTGGTGGAACTGACAGTATTTTACATTAGTTGAGTTTCATCTTTCAAAAACCTAATCACTAAAAATATTTTAAATTGTATCTAAGGTACATTGTTTCCATAAATCTTCATGTATATGGAGAATATTGTGTAATGGATTCTTACTGAAAATATTTATTTTGTATTTTTATCTAAACAGTATTTCCAAAGTTTTAAGAAATAATGTATGTATGCCAATACAATCCACTTTCCAAGTTGTGTATGATAATAATGTCAAGAATAAAAGAAAATAGGGGCTGGAGGTACAGCTCAGTGGGCTAAGTGCTTGCCGCTAAGCACTAAGGCCCTGAGTTCGATCCCCGGTCCCGGAAAAAAAAAAAAAAAAAAAAAAGAATAAAAGAAAATAAACAAACTCTCAGGTGTTGTTACTTGAATATGGTAATCTTCAAAATGATCCTGTAATCTATAAGTATTATTCATGAGAATTGTCAACATAAACCATTATAAGACAACCTATTCTCTCAAACTTTGTTATCTAACCAATGGAAACATTATTGATAATAATTCTTCAAAGGAAACTTCCTAAAATAATTATATTTTAAATTTAATGGAGATATTGTTGACAATTTGGATTTCCTAGAAGGTAATGAAAGCACATTATTATAACTCTCACCTGTTTTATTGAATCATAAGTCAGAAATGAAAAATTGCAATATTGTAAGGAGTATCAAGAAAGAAAATAATATATTTTCATGATGCTTACATACTTAAAACCATGAGAAAAGATTTTTAAAACAATATTTTAAAAGACATAATGAAATATTTTTCAACAGAATGCTAACTCTGAAGCAGATTTTGATGTATTTGTTCTAATATTATTGTAGGTCATTATTTTTTTCTCAAACTTCTATTTTGAAGAATAAAGGTATATGTTTCCTAAAACTAAGTAAGTGATCAAATCCATCTTCTATCTTAATGAATAATACTTCCAGTCCAATAATTCGACAGATTTTCTCTTCTGAGAAGAATAGTGATTGATTTGTATTCTTCCTTTTTAAGAAAAGCACTATGACCTATTTCCAAAGATTTCACCTTGAACAAAGTGAATTTTTTTTCTTTTTCTTGGAAGAAAATTTCATACTAAATGGCAAAATTACTAGTGCTACTTTTGCTTCTGTTTATGTGTATGGGTATTTTTTTGTTGTATATTTCAGTGTAATTGTAATTCAGCTTTTAAGGTCAGTTACAATACCACTGAACAACAAATCATCTTATTAAAACCATCTATTCTAGACAGTAATATATAATTTTATCCAATTTTATGCCTAATTGCAGGCAGGATTTTTCAATAATAGGGATGTCTAATCTTAAAAAAACATTCACTAAAATATTCACAAAAACAGTACTAAATTTAAATTTCATGAAATGCTTTTATGCATAATTCAGGTAATTCTCTAGCAATTAAAATCAATTCATTCTTTAGTTTAACTGATCATTCTTAATCAACAGTTTTTCTACAAGTCTTGAATTCATTTTGTAGCCCAATATTCAGAAAAACAAAGCAGGTATTTTCATCCCTCTACACATTTTTATATATTTATTTGTCTGGTTAAATATAAGATTTAAGCAGTATAATTATATCTAATGACCACTAAAAGTTATTCAAACTTTTACATAAAAGTTCCCATCTAGCAGTAATTTATTTTTAACTTACACATTGCTAGTAATTTGTTCATGATGTGCAAATGAGAATATTTTGGGTAAGCTTCAGAATCTCAAGTTTCTAGCCGAAATATCAACAGAACCATGCATAAAATAAAAATTAACAATAGTCTCAAAAGAACAAAGATTATATCTAAATCTGATCTCAGGGAACTATTTTTGAACAATGGAAGTATAAACAACAAACACAGATACAACAGAAAAGCGAACATCTTCCCCGGTCTCCATCCCTAACTTACACTTTGGAAATTAAAGTGCAATCCAGTTGGGTAGCCGACATCTGGCAAGGATCAAATAACTATTTACACTAAGTCATTTGGATTCTACAGTTTTCTTGTAACTTCTGCAATTCAGCCACATTAAGTCATTATGAAGGCCACATTAAACCTTATGAAGTTAATAGTTTATTATTAATCCACTGGACACTTCTCTATTGGAATCCAGACATGAGAAAGGAGGAGATGCTCCCTTCCTTGAGCATCTCAGAGGCTAATGGAGAAGACGGATCCTCCTCAACTCTTTTGATATGACACGATCAATGATGTGATAGGAAAATGTGTAAGCTAGAGGAGAGCAGAATGGAAAGAGATATATTTGGAGATAAATAAATACACATCTTTCTCTATGGACAAAATTCTAGTTATAAGTAATAATCATACAACATTCTACAGTTAAAATCTTCCATGGTAGAGAAATGTTGGAGATGTTTAAATACATACTTTAATGCTATGGTTACTATAGAAGATAATACTGACATTTACTAAGCTCTTTATTACATACATACATGGACACATAATGATTTACATAAAAGGTAAACATGTATTTTTTTCATGTTCTCCATATGCTTAGAAAATAAAACCAAAAAAGTAATCGACTGAATGTTTTAATGGTAACATACATTAGTAGGATGGAATTGAATGTGCTGAAAAATAAAGGGAGTGCAATGATTTATATAGTCCTAAATGAGTCACCTGTCCGAAAGTCAGGGTGCCTGAGATTGTGGAGGGAGGTCTCCTTCTCATGGTCTGTGGGGGTCGCCCGGAGTCAGAAGTCTTGGATTTTATTTCTCGCTCTGTCCTGTGAAAGATAATGTGACCTTTAAAATGTCATTTATTGCCTGAGGCTCTGTATCTACATTTGAGGCCATTATATGTCATTATGAAAATTAAAAATCAATATTTCCTGGAAGCACTTAGCAAAGAACCTGGTACGCAGTGGGGTTTTAATAAGTGCAGTCACTTGAATTATAGGTAAACTCCGTGGGACCAAGTATAGTTGGCTATTAATTTAGGGGGAAAGTCATATATAGAAATATAGATAGATAGATAGATAGATAGATAGATAGATATAGATATATAAAATCAATTTTGGCACATATATTAAATAACATTTATTCACTACCATTTTATAGATGTCTAAAGCAGTTTGTCAGTTTTATTTTAATGTGTCAAAATAAAAACTAACTGAATTTCATCATCCAGTGCTGTATAATAGTCTGAGGATTATTCTCATCATAGCAAAAACAATTGCTTCGTATGTTTCTTTCAACGCATCATTATTAATTCATTGGAATTAGAGGAAACAAAGCACTACATATACTTATTTCACTTGGTATTTTCCTCTCAATTTCCTGAGAGCTAGTAGAAATTGTATGTTAGTAAACTTATTTTTGTTTAGAAATGTTTCTTATGTTTTTGCCTTTGCTGTAGAGGTTTTAGCAGCCTTAACAAATACACTTGCTTGTGCATTGTAGAACTTCTTAGGTCTTTCTAGTCTTTCAGCTAAACAGATTTCTACATAACAAATATTTTATTCTGGCCAAACCAACATATGAAATATTGCCGTGCAATGAATTTACTCAGTATGCAGTACTTCCAATGAGATTTTCGGAAACTTTAATATCTGTCTGTTTTATTGTACATGAGATCTCATTTCAAAACCTTTAACATCTTGAATTTTCATGTGAGCTGATCCATTTTCTTGCTATTTAATTATTTTACTATAAATCAGACATACTAAAATTTACTCGATTATAATTTTTGAAACTAAGATAATTGAAAATTGCACCAAGGTGTGAAGGTGGTTTGTATTGATTTTTGTATCAATTTGAGATGTTGAACAAGTGTTTTCTGTGACATTATAGAACTTATTCTGAATTTTTATTTAATATTATAGGTCCCATAATTTATCCACTAATATTTTCCTTAAGGCATGTATGGATTACAAAGAGATTTCTAGCGTGTAATTAATATTCTTGGTATAAACTTCTTGTTTCCAGTGAAATAAAGACTTCTGCTTTGGGGCTGGGGATATAGCTCAGTGGAATAAGCGCTTGCCTAGCAAGCGCAGGGTCCTGAGTTCGATCCCCAGTACCGCAAAAAAAAAAAAAAGGAGTTCTGCTTTATCAAGCACATTAATAAAGTTTAAAAAAGCTAAAAGTCTATTCTCATGCCCTAGAAATCCATATTCTTAGGAGTCTAGAATGTGCTCTTTTACTCTATTTTAGTCAAGAAGTCTCTGCCATCTTCACACGATATTTTATCTTGAACTACTTGTGATGAGCATGTTTTCTTTCCACTTTCACTGCTTATATATAGGTTGCTATATATTTGGTTCAATTTTATATAAACAACTGTTTAATTCATATTAATATGGTAATTTATATTTATTTACAAAATAAGTACTGTACTGAAAATAAGTTCTCATAATAGATTTCTTCATGGAAGATGTCATGAGTAACATTTTAACAATATGTGATAATTATTTTATTCCACTGGGTGATAATTATCCCAGTATCCTACAAGGGCTATCCCTCCTTCCCTCCCTCCCTCCCTCCCTTTCTTCCTCTCTCCCTTTCCCTTCCTCTCTCTCCCTCTCCTGCTCACTTTCTTTCCTTCTTCTTTCCTTTCTTTTCTTCCTTCCTTCCTTCCTTCCTTCCTTCCTTCCTTCCTTCCTTCCTTCCTTCTTTCTTTCTTTCTTTCTTTCTTTCTTTCTTTCTTTCTTTCTTTCTTTCTTTCTTTCTTCCATCTTCTCTTCAGAGTTTAATTTGATTTTTTGAATTTGGCTTTTCTTGTTTTTCGCTCAGGCCAGCCTATGAATCCTACCTGTCTCCTGGGAACCTAGAAATGCAGATATCAGCCCCATGCCTTTGTCAAAACTTTCTTTTCTTTACAGAAGACTGAACCAAGAAGGGCTACTTCCTGTTTCTCACATTGTGCGTGAGTAGTGCCTAACGCTACAACTCCGAAGCAGAGAAATATTATCTCACTGGTACCATTTGCTAGAATGTTGATCTTTTCTACTAAATAACTCAAAGATTTTATAATGATGAAATACATTAAGCTTTCTCTTCTTTTTAACAATAAAGGGGTTATACAGCCAAAAAATAACACCGAAGCATCCAGTAATTAAAGCTTCTTTTCCGTTTAGCTTTTGAACTCTAACACTGAGAAACTTCCTGTACGTTACATTTGGTGGATTCCCATTTAAAGCATACCACAAGTGCTACATTGCACATGCAGACTCAGTTGCTAAGTTTTTAAAAAAGATATGTAACGTAAACCAGCTATTCAATTCTAATGTTTCATTTTCAATCTCAGCACTTGTTTGCTGTAAAGAACTGTAATACTTTTCAGTTTCCCTAGCTCCTTCTTTCAGTTATCCAGGGAGGGTGTAATCTCTTTATAAATATGGAACCTTTACTGAATGTTTGGAATTTGCTCTGCATGAAGGAAAGCAAAAATGAAAACATGATTTACTTTTCCAGGCACACATTTTTGAAACAATCCATGGATATTATTAAAGAAATTTAATCTTATCAAATAATTCAATAAATATAATTAATTTCTCAAATGTTTTAGTAGTCCTCTCAAATATTCAGGCATTTTCTTCAAAGTTACATTTACAAAGTGATTTTGGAAAAGCTATTTTCAAATCTAATTTATGTGGTGTAATAAAAATTCATGGCATTTATAAAAACTATAGAAAATAGGTATCAATTTCAGATTTGTTCCTCTCATAGAAAGAACTATCTCTTATCCCATTTTTTGCTTCTTTATACTCAAAGTAAAATTTTTTCATATACTTTTGTTTAGAAATGTATTCATTTATTGTTGTAACATGAGAGATAAAGCCCAGGGACGTTTGTGTATGAGGCAAACACTCCCTTACTGAGCTTTGGGCTCAAACTGAGAAGCTTTTGATTTTAGATACATAGATTTAACTTGGTTTCACAAGGTTTGATTTAGGCTAACCCTGAATTTATTATTTATTTTTAAGATATGATTGTTATCATGTGATACCATGTGTCATTTTTAATGGTGTGTAAAGAAATATTCATTTCTTACATATTCAATATTAAAGTGGAATAAGATTTTAATTTAAGAACCTCATGTTTGCAAATAATTGAACTTAATGTAAATCCATACATTCATGAAAGATATGCTTACTATATCGAAGTTTTTAATATGTTCAAAGTTTATGTTATAATAATTTTATTTGTCTTCATATTGCAGACGTTGCAATATACACAAATAAATATTACCATTTCTCAAGTTCCTTTAAATGTATTTCTTTGATAATAAATGTCTCTACTTAGCTAGTACAGTAATGTGATAACTGTACGATTACAATCATTTTTCATTTCTAGAATGTTCTAAGCACTCCCCATTTGTACTATGTACTTATTTGAGGTTCTTACCTCTTTGTGCCACCTAACCTCTCCTTTCATTTTGAACTTTTAGTCATGGGTCTACCCAGTCTTTCTGAAAGCATATCTTGCCATTGAAGTTTTCCTCTTGTTGAAATTTTTTGTTTGATCTAGTATGCGATTTTCTACTTATATTTCTGAAGCACTCGAATATTCCGTTTTTTGAAATATACCAATTCTGGGAATACAATCTTTTTTTTTTTTTTTTTTTTTGGCGGTACTGGGGATCGAACTCAGGACCCTGCGCTTGCTAGGCAGGCGCTTATTCCACTGAGCTATATCCCCAGCCCCTGGGAATAGAATTCTTATCATAAGAATTTCTAATTATTTTTCTCCCTTATATTCTATTAACCTTGCAGAGATAGGGTAGTTATAAGTGCCCACTTGCACATGTGATGAGAGCATAACGTGTGACTAATTTATGGCATATAAAAGTCCTCATGTGGTTACAATATATAGTTACTACAATCAGATTAGTCCCAGTTTATATGCTTAATTGCATTTGAAATATATCTAATTTATTAAGATTTGAGTAACTTCTTGTTGCTATTAAGAACTGGACATGAGATCAACAAAACAAAATTGTTTAACTTTATTTAATATCCTGGGCTGTTATTCTAATGGCATGCTTTTATGTTCTATGAAAAGGACCATAGTCTCAGTACATCTGAGATAGAATATGACAAATATTTAAATTATAACACCTAGGATAAAATAGTTCCACTTACTTCTTATTGAAAAGCTATCATTTGAGGCTTCTTTTAAAATAACTCTGAAGCAGAGTTGTATATTCCAGATTTATCTTTTTACTTTCATTTTATAATGAATTTCACAGGCTTCCAAGTTTGGAACAAATGAGACTTAAGTATGTAAATTAAATTGACTTTTTGACCCAGAAAAGCAATACTTCAATACACCTTTAACAAAATCAATAATATGGCTACATCAAGTGTAATTTATCAAAGGTACTGCATTTTTAAATGTACATGAATAATTACACAGAAGTCAGGTGCATTAAATTAGGTTACAACAGTCATAAGTACATAGAATATTAGATATTTCTACTTTATTTTAAATATGATATTAATGCTTGACCTTATCCTTAGAGGCAACAGGAAAATCTTTTAAAGTTCAGATTACTGCTTTCAAAATGATAAACTATACATTTTAGTGTTTTATTCCGTAAATTATATTTCACTCCCAGTAACTATAGTGTATCATTTCAAAAGATAATGAGATTTTTTAACTATATTAATATTAATTTATCAATGGGGGTTTTAACCTTGTGATTTGGTTACTTTTCTCTAGTTGCTGAGACAAAATACCCAACGCCCAAAATGAAGCAAGGAAAGGTTTATGTAGTTTACAGTTTGTGGAGGTTTCAGCCCATACTTGGCTGGTTCTGAGGCAGAGTGGCACATGGCAGAGGGCAACAGTTCATGGCAGCAGAGCACAGCAAAACCAAGAGCAAAAGGGAGAAATATCAGCAAGCAGCCTCTTTTCTTCCCTTACATTATAAACAAGCTACCTCCACCCAGGAAGCGTGTAGCACTCACATAACCTCCATGCTCTCCTCTTGCACAGGCTCAGGATGCATACAAAGTAAGCACCCTAGCTCCCTTCTGAGTCACATAGTTAACCTTCTAAACTTCTCAAATTGACACGATGAACAACATCCCAGAAGGGTAAGGGCATGTCCTTTTCACCCCAGGGTGCACAACTGCTGAGTCACTTAGCCAAACCTCTAGACTCATTGACACAATGTATCAACTATAACACCTTGTTCAATGCTGAATGGTAAAGCCGAATTGATTGGGGAAAATGGCAATACTTGGCTGAACAAAAAATTATCAACTGTTCATTGCTAAATTATTCTCCTTTTAAAGCAAAATGAGAGATCACATAGTTGTATTTCTGTATAAAAATTAATTTGAAATAGGAAATTAATTCTTTGCCAAAAGTTACTGTACTAATATCTCATTAAATGTATTTGCATATTTTCTACATGTGTTGCAAGTTTCTATCAGTTACCTAAATTATGTCATGACTGCTTACTTTGAAAAGAAGTTTGTGGAAGAAATTTTTTTTCCTTGTGAACATTCCCTCCAGGCAATTACATTCTTGTAACACCCACTGGTTGAGTAAAAGAATAACAGTAAATAGCAGATACATGTATCCTTCTCAAGGCCATTTATCCTTTGACCAATCTTGAGATTCCCCAGAACTATTTTCCATTTTTCAAGAAACACTATGATCTAGAAAACAATGGTTCAAGTCAAAGTATTTTGGATGATGAAAATATATACTCATATAAGAATGACCAAATTTTTTCATCATGTAAGTAACGATGTTTAACACTCAAGATGAAATGTGTTACAGGCATTAATAAAGGGTATCTTGTTCTCTTATATGGCTTCATGTCAAAAGGTCATATACTCTTAACGTCAGGCTTTATAATGTGAACTTACTTTTTATCACCCTAAGAGCTCCTAAATTTTGATTTGGAGCTTGCAGTAAAAATATTCAATTAAAAGAAAATACATTACTCTTAGATCATAGACATACATTTTATATCGATGTATTTATCAGCAGATCCTCTGAATGAAGAAATCCAACCTATCCCAATGAGGTGTTATATCGTATTTCAATACGAAAAGTAGAGTTTGCTTAAATAATTTTGTGAAGTTTTTATCTTAGATATGATATGATACTTTTCAATTCAAGGGACCGAAATGAATATTTCACATTAAATAATATATTTAGCTGTAAAATCTTCTCTTGTTATTTAGAATTAATTTGTACAAGTATTCCAAAGAATAAGGAATGCATTACTACTATTGAAATTTTAGGATACTATATTTATCCTTGAACATTTCACCTGTTCAACTTAAATTTCAATACATTTATCATTATGTTGTGGAAGATGTGTAAAAATCATATATCATTTTGCCATATGTTGATTATAGGTTTTTCCCTATTTTCATTTGACTTAATGAATAGTATTAAATATGAGATTTTTAAACAAGATAATTTTGTTTCACTTTTGCTAAATAATAGTAATCTGTAGCTTTGTGCATTCTGCTAAAGTGAGCTGCAAGAATTGTTTCTCCTTACCCGAAAGAAGCCTCAGTGTGATGGACAATGCTGTTACTTGGGAGTTGGCAGGGAAATGCATCTCAGAGAAGCTGAAGGTCAAGTCCCCTGCTCATCTTTTAATAACTAGTAAAGTTATTACTAATAAAAATATACATTTTACTTTTATGTCTGTACCTAAATCTGTAGTATCTTATTCTTTGAATTCCTGGAATTACACTGTCTGATATGTACATTTGATAATCTAAACTACAAATATAACTTCTGTGTATTCTAGTCTCTATGTGTTATAATATTTTTTGTGCAATTGTATTCCAAAACCGTGGTTTATAATAAAAAGACCCTTTAATTAAAAACTACAGGCAGGAGTTAAACCCAAATCTTATGTGCTTCAGAAATTTCATGAGAATTGAAGCAAAAGGAACAGCAAAAGGACATATGTTTAACAATAAATTGCCAAAACATTCTATTTTTGAGCAACTATTCGATATTTGTACTTTTGTCATGCTAAAATACTCATTCCTTTTATTTGTTTTAACATTATAAATTTTAAAACAGTATAAACGTATTTGAGTAGATTTTTCATCCTGTGAGATTTTCATATTTTCCCCTTCTTTCATTCTTATGTCATGTGATCAGTTCTGGCCAAAGGGGACTTAGAATACATGTGTTATTTTTGAGACAAAAGCATTAAAACTTAGGGTGGGACTTATCAGGTTTCTATTTTCTCTGCTTCGAAGAAATCTTAAATTCTATGTTGAGGTAGCAGAGACATAAATATACCTTAATACTGAGCAAGAAGCATAACGCGCTAGGGCTCAACCACAGAGATTTTGCCCCTTATAATTTATTGCTGTGCAACCTAGATTGCCCGCTATCGCAAAGAAATCTTTTTGCCATTGCTTCATTTGAGAGACCACGTTGTGTTCCTGTTATGTGTATCTCATTCCACACTAGAAAAGACTTGATATTATATCACCTGCAAATTTCAGCTCTATATAAAAATTTTGTTTTTCTCTGCCTGAACAACATTTTCTTTTTAGTAAATAAAATGAGCCACTGTATAAGTGTAGAGCATTATGTGTTTTTGGGAAAACAAATGACTGTTAATTTCTTATGGTAATACTGAAAACTGCTTTAGAAATGAATAACACTGAGCCCTGAGTTTAGAGATGCATAGGCACCTGCCATAAAACAACCGGGTTTAATTTACACCTCTGAGATACATGAAAGCAAGAGAATTTGCAAATATAATGAAGTAAAAATATCAGAATGTGGGAACATTTTTGTAGTTGAAACTAAGAAAACAAAACAGGTAACTTTCTTGACAATGGGGTCTATATCAAATATTAACTGTGTTTTGAAATTATAGAGATTTTGATATTAAAAAGAATTTTTATACCGATTTATACTGAATTTTTATACTGATAAAGAATTTTTACATGATCTCTCAGGGTTAACTACAGGCAATTCCACAGGCTTTGGCAGGCTGGCCTCGCGACTCCGGGGAAGCTGCCCTACTGTAATACTTGGTGCAATCAGTGTGCTTCAGTTTTTAAAGGGCCCTGCAGTCAAGTACTGAGGGAACCCTGGGGCAGCCATGCTTTCCCAGGTGTCCACATCCCCAGCCCAAAGGCCTTCTTATCTAAGGCTGCTGTCTTCTTTGGGTGTCTTTGCTGAGGCATCAGCAAGGAGAAAAAAGAGAAATTTGAAGATGTGTTCCTTCACTCTCAATGCCAACCATTTTTCCATGCCTAGGCTTCCTATGTGGCCTTTGCCTTCCACTTCAGGGTTAAATACACTACCAGCTCCTTTTCTTCCCAGTTGCTTCACCAGAAAGCTGCCCAAGCAGCATGCTTTCATGAATCTGTTGGACTCCACGGGAGCACTCTCACATGGGAGAAAATGGAAACTGGAAGTCTATGTTTTCCAGGGTTTCAGATTCTTGTTTCCATTATTATTACAAATTACATAAAAGTTAAGTCTTATTTTTAACTTGTTGCTTTAACCATTTCCTATAGCATTGGGGAATTTAATTCTTTTTTGATCAACTCAGCCAAACTCCTGACAGCTAACTGTTACTACTAATAAATAAATCCAGGTACCAAATAACTTAATAGACATGACGGACTTTGCCTTTAAAAAATCTCTGATGTGTATGCTTACACATGCAGGTCTGATTTATTTCACTTATGAGTATGATCTCTAGTTGTGACCATTTACCTATAAAAGCCTCGAGTTTACCTTTCTTTATAGCTGAGTAATACTCCATTATATAAAAGTACCACAATTTTTTATCCAATCCTCAGTGGATGGACATTTGTGTTGCTTCCACAATTTAGCTATTACAAATTGTGCTGCTACGAGCATGAGTGCACAAATATAGCTGTGATATGATGTTTTCAGATCTTCTGGGAAAATACCCAGAATGGAAATAGCTGGGTTGAATGGGACCAATAGACCTAGTTTGCTGAGGAATCTCCAAACTGATTTCCACAGTGGTTTCACCAATCTGCATTTCCACCAGCAGTGGAGAAGAGTTCATAACTCTCTACAGTCTCACCAGCTTTTGTTATTGGTTGATTCCTTAATGATAGCCATTCTTACTGGGGTGAGATGGTCTCACTAGTGTAAGAACCTAGTTAGTTGAAACATGTGCTGTTCATCAGTTGTAAGCATCTTCATTAACTTTAGGTACAGAACAAAGATAATTTTCCAAGTAGACATTCCCACCAACAGTGGAGACAGTTTCCTTTTAAAAACTTTTTAGACATATAAAATTTACACACACACAAAAGAGAGAAAATTTTCCTGACCCCTATTAAACTGTAAAGACTTTTTAAAAATCTAGTATCTAAATTTAATTCAATTGGTTAGAAAATTGTAAAGACACAAATAGGAGGGATAGTGTTTTAACAGTAATTGATTTTTTTATTTGCCTACCTTTTTGTCCATTTGATGGTTTCATCTAATCAGAAGAATTTTCCCATTGATTGTTTTTTTTTGGCGGTACTAGGGATCAAACTCAGGACCTTGCGCTTGCTAGGCAAGCGCTTATTCCACTGAGCTATATCCCCAGCCCCTACATTGATTGTTTAATGACAGAAATTTGTAATTTTATATCTAGATATATGAGATGCGCTTGTCAAATACAATGAATGTACACTTACAAAATATATATAAACAGACATATTGCCATTAATTCCCTCCAAAATAGTTCTCACTTTGCGTACACTTATCCCACCATTATTGCACTTTCTCAAGCTCTTCGGAAAATTCTTTCTTGAGTGTGCAGCGTCTTGACTGTTGGGATGGCTTCAATCAATTCAAAATATTTATTTCTTTTCCTGCTCATTTTTTCTGTGGGGAAGGATCAGACCCCGCGCCAGCTTCAGCGAATAAGGTGGATGAGAACGAACCGGGCTGTCTCGTCATGACCCAGCCTTTCTGTGGGAGGGCGCTTGAAGCAGCATTGGCCGTATGTCCTCACAGGCCTCACAGACCAAAAAGAGGGCTTCGGATCTGCCTCACAGTGTGGGAAAAACAATGGGGTAAAGGTGGTCGGAGTGACAGGGAGTGTTCGAGGGTATTAGAGTCAAGGTGTCTTTTAATGTAGTAAAAATGTTTAATCTAACTATTCAGTGTGTACTTTGGTCACACCTTGGATTATAATTAGATCTTTGCAATTAAATTAGAATTTTTTTTTTTTTTAACTTGGAGCATGGACCAAGTTCATAAACTAAGGAGATTCTGGAAACGACATGGATCCTATGCAAAGAAATTTAAAACACTGTTACCAATTCAATGAATTCATCTGTACAGGTCATCCCTGGGAGCGTTAGCACAGCAGCCGGGGAAAACAAGGACATGCCTGTGGGGGGGGGTACCAAAAGTGAGGTTCATTTAATCCCACAGTTTGTCTTCAGTTATTTTAAAAACTAAAGTTCAGGCTAAAGTCTTTACAATTACATTTAGAAAACAGTTTTAAAATATTAACTTACATAGTAATCTGATCAAAGGCTGATATCTAATTTTTGAAACACTCCTTTGTTTTCAGCATGGAATTGAAGAGATGTCACATGATCACTCAAAAAAGCAGTCATGGTCTTAGGAAAACTGAAAGCCTATTACTTGGAGAAAGAGGTGAATTTGCTTTCAGCTTAGCATATATAGTCACACTTTACCCTATGAAAGGAAATTATCATCAATATATTCTGGTATATTTTCAACTAAACTATTACTCTTAAATTGCCTGTACAGTCTATTAACCAGATCAACTTATTGAATAGCATGTTTTTATTCTTACACTATAATTTTGTTAGATTTTTATTGCAATGTTTTAAATATCAGAACAAAATTTTTTGTTTAATATTAATTAGTATTTATTTATTGTTGTTGTTTGAGCTTTCCATCAATGTGCTTTTCTATATGTTGCTTCAATCAATTTTTTCATTGTATAACATTTATAACTCTTCCATCGTGGGATTAATATGAGTGCTTGCACTGTTATCTTAAATAAGGTTATAGGTTTTCTTAAATGATCAGTTTCAGACTTGGCTGTTCTCCAACACCATGAGGACCTGGCCCCATCATTCATCGGAACCATCAAATCTTCCAGGAACGAACTCCCAGAGTAAAAGTTCAATGCACCCTTGATGACATGCACTTATTCTTTTGGAGAGATATTAATATTTGAAGTCACTTGGGCATCATTTGTTCCATATATCCATATAGCGGCTGCTCATGTTAATGCAAGAATTGTCATGGAAAAGTTTAAAAGAATGAGACCAGAGGTAAGAAAAATGTGAGATTTTTATAAGTATGTGTCTCTGACATCCACATCCCTCTCTGTCTCTGCCCTGTCAGGCCTCAAGTTATTCTTTGAAGCTAGAATGTTAGCCTTTTATTGGCCTATTCCTTTATCCCTGGATGAACTTTTATAATTTCTCAAACAAACAGGCTGGTGCTGTGCACTTGCATCCTTCATTACTCTGTGTAAGCGTAATTTACTTCTAATAAAGCAAGCAGACACTGCATGCTAAGGCTTAAATAGTTACGTTTTAGAACAAATTTGTTTCTCTTTATATATTGTAGGAATTAACAAGGTCACATAAAATATGATAACAGCTAAACCTGTGAGAAGAAAATTGTGTACTCAAATATTTAATTTTTAAGTATTAGAATTGCAAAACATTTGCTGACTCTTTTACAGAGTAGAATGTTCTAAATTGAACAAAGTATAGGTTGTTTTGGAAAGGAGGTCTTTTTAAAATGTGCATTTCAAAGTGGTACACAGAATTGCTGAAATGCAAAAATAAATGAAGCCTAAACTAGGCCAAGGTCATTTTCAATACCAAATTTATGATGTCAAGCTAATGTTTCTGCAAAGTTATCACAATACTGGTTCTCACAAGATGAGAAAAGTCAATTCTAGCTTAACACACGGTGCGCTATTGCAACATTGTAATAGTATTTTTGGTGCTGTTCTAAAGGATACAAAAAGTATTTGTTTTTTTTTTCAGTTATTTATATTTTATATGCCCCACATGAACATGTATAAATAATGTATAGATGTAATATTTATACATTATCTCTAATATACTTTTATTGAAATTAATTTTCTTATTAGAAAATTATGCTATGGAACCACTGCCAAAGGTATGTGGTACAGTGGCTTTAGCAAACTGGGTGAGCCAATCTGAAGCTTAAGTCCTCTTCCCCCTTGTTAGGAATAGATTTATCTTTCTGCAGTTTGCTATGCTCTGTTTTATGTTCAGAGTCAGAGTCAAGACAAGTAGGAAACAAGGGATAACTCTCATTGCATTCTCTCCATCTGTGCCAACACACAACAAACAGTTCCTTATACCACTCGCCATTATTCTCACGGCCCTGGCTGATGGAAAGGGATGTGCTGGTAACTCACTTCGTAACCAAATGTTCAGAAAACAGTCTCAGTGTATTACTGACATATCTACCTTCAATGCTTTTAACATGCTTAGATTCCAAAGTTTGTGTTTAATGATTGAGATAAAAAGATAAATACGTATCAAGTTGAACGTATGTAATTGTTAACTTCACCTGGATTGATCTATTTCCTTTTCCCCAAACGTCTGTAACCTCTTGTTTCTTTTAATTTATATTTATTTTGGATATTTATTTTCTTTTTATATAAATGAGAAAAGTGAGGTTCAAAAAGATATTAAGTGAATTTCCTGAGATTATAGGAAGAATATGGAAAAAAAATGATGTCAGTGAAATCTTTCCCTAACCACTCTACATAATGTCTCTCCAAAATAATGAATAGTCAAAAGATTCAGAGAAGTGGTAATCCTGACATAGATTTATTATGGAAATTCAACAGCTTATCAGGTCCCAGCAGAAGGACAAAGGCATATTGCCTTCATGAAATGACAGAAAATTCTTAAAGAAGATCATTTAAGATAAATGCATATTTTTAATTGGGTGGCCTAGCTCAGAAACATTTGTTTTAGTACATGCTGCTAAGTTGAACAGTCAAATTATGTTCTGGATTTCCGCAGTGGTAACTTCTTGTTATGTGCTTTTTTGTACATTAATTCTTCTTTCTTGTTGTTCTTTTATCTGCTTATCTTTTATTGCTGAAACTCAAAATATAACAACATTGTCTGGGGTGTTTATTCTTCTTTCTGGCTTTGGTTGTAGAATTTCAGGGTTCTTTTTTCTGATTGCTTTTGGTCCATGGTAAAATTCTACATTTTGCCATTGTTTTGAATAATCATGGTTGTTTTGAAGTCTGCGTTTTGTAACTGATTTTGTGAGAAAGTCTTTGTCCGGTTTTATTTTTTTTTTTCATATTTTGTTTTTTGTTTTAGGAGTTATTTTTTTTTTAAGACAGAGTGTGCCATATATTCTAGGGTGGCTTTGGCCTCACTATGTAGCCCAGACTTTCCTTGAACTTGCAATGATCCTCTTGCCTCAGCTTCCAGACTGCTGGGATAGCATACCTGTGCCACTACACTGATCTCATGTTTTATAAATCATAAAATTTTATGTAAGGAAAAAAAGAATAAATCTTGAATTGAAGTGTTCTTCCAAATGTATTTTTGTGAAGTAGCAAAGGGATGCAGGTTTTATAAAGTTTAACTTATGTCTAATTCATTTTGCATTCTTTAAATATTGCTCTCAAATTTCTAAACTGATCTGTAGAGTTGTGTGAAGTGTTTATGTATGTGTGTGTGTGTGTGTGTGTGTGTATGTATGTCTGTGTTTTGTTTGTTTACATTCAGAGCCAAGAAACTCCTTCTAGAGATCTGAACTTCAATATTTGTCTCTTTAGTAGCATGAAACTACTGAAAATTCTGTGTATTTTTTTTTTCAGTTTCACTATTTTCTTGGTTTCTATGCCTCATGATTTGCAAAACTTCAGAATCAGTAAGAGTTTCCGTGGGAAACTGAAATACGTGGCTACCTTCTCTGCCTTGTTCCTTTCTTGCATGTTCTTAGATTTTTCTAGAAAGACTGACGTGCCACGTCTTATTTGCATGTGGCCATGATAACCCCTGCAGTGTGCCCTGCACATCAGTATCTGTCACCTTCATTGTATATGGAACCAGAGAAAAAGAATTTCAGTGGAAATAGCAGCATGCAGAACACTGGGCTTAGCTTACACTCTCTGTTTCTCTCTCTGTGTCTCTGTCTCTGTCTCTGTGTATTGGATGTCTTTTACTTTTTTTTAAGGATTTTTTTATTTAAACATTTAAAAACTGACAAAACAACAATGAAGACAAATAAAAACAACAAAAATGATACATGACCTCAAGACGAAAGGATAGAAATTTACAGTGGTTGCTAAATTACATACTGTTATCTTCAATGAAGTTGCTCAGTCCATCAGACATAAGAATGTAAGATTGATCAAACAAATCAAAGACAGATCTGAAAACAATATGCAGACCATTGCTGAACTCCTACCATTTTGTATGGTAAAGCTCTGCCTCATTTCCAGGGAATGTCTTTTAAAACACTGTGTGAAGACATCCTAGGATCCGCTCCAGTCCCCTTGAAGTTCCACTGCTAAGAAGATATCATGAAGTCTAAAATTTATTAGCTTTGCAATAAACTCAGCTGTGATTAAATTAAAGGTATTAATAAATATTCTAAAACTCTCTATCAGTAGATTTAGTAAGCTGCTGTGAATAAACTGTACTGATAATAATTTGGTCTTTGCTGGGAGAGGTCAAAGCAGATTTTCTAATGCAGTTTGTTTTTAATTTAGTTATTAAAAGCCGTTGATATATAGAGTTAAAGAGGTTTGAGGAGAAAGTGGACTCCAAAGGAGGCGGCTGCTTGTGTAAACCCGAAGCGAGATGAAGCAATATTACCACCTGCTCAGCATGGCCAGGAGAGAGTGACTGGCGAGTGGGCGAAAATGTAACATCAGTAGTCAGTACCAGGACGGAGTCTAAAGAGCTTTGTGTACTATGGAAAAAAACACAGGGTCAGACTGTTTATTAAAGCAATAGGTACGATAGGGACAATTAAAAGTTTTAAGCACAGATAAACCAAGGAAGAGAATTATTTTTAAAAAGTGGGATTAAATGTCAGAGAACTGGAGTAGCATCCTCGATGCTCATGTCACACTCTTTTAAATTCACTCTTTGAATTGTTAAGATTTTGTTCTTGATCATAAAAAGTTTATTTTTACCTTCCTCTTAAATTTTATTCATGTACCCAGCAATAATTTCCTAATAGCCACATAAATGCAAAGCATTAGAAATCATGTCAAACTGACAAAACGTAATACTTTTAATTCCTTTTTCATCAGACAACAGACTTCCTAAGAAATGTGTTTATGGTCAATGTTAATATGTTAGACTAACTGTGGAAAAATTCAGTTCAAAAAGTACACCTCACACTTGCTACAGCATAACCTATATGCAGCAGTCAGAAATCAGCATATTTACATGTTTCACAATAACAAGATCGAAACTTCTCTACAGTGCCCTGTCAGGGCTCAGACACAATAATCCCTCATGCACCTTTGGGGGAAGGTCACTGAAGTACAGAAACTCCAAATGCCTTATTAAAGTGGCAGTGAGTCTATGGCCATATCACACTGAACTCGCCTGAGCTCATCCAAAATGGCAATGAGACCGGGCAGTGCTGCCAGACAGAGGAGAATGTGAAGAAGGGTTTAAATCTTATTTGGAGCGTGTCCGGATGTTCTGGGGCTACATCAAATAGCTTGTGCTCTGGTTTCACCTCACTGACCCTTGGGAATATCTTCAGTTCACCACAGCTCGTACGTTTCAAAACTCACAGTGATAATTTGTACTCAACTCCAGGGAGTTTGGGCATCGCGCTCGAATTTGTCACCTCTCTCACTTCCTGTCATTTTTCTTTCCTTTATGTATAAGAACAAAACATGATCATTTTGCCCTCGATAAATTCACTAAATTTTGTGAAACGTGCACTTTTTGTCATCGTAATCGCTTGTAGGAAAGCTGTAGCTACTTCTTGGAAAGTCACTTAGACGCAGACAGTGAAGCTGCAGATTTGCATCACCTATCCTGAATGACATATGGGAAAGGTTTTCCATCTCAAATATCTGAAAAAATATATGGTGCATCCTTGGATGCGCGATGATTTGGGCCTAATCGGTTTCCATTAGGTAACATTTGATCAACATGGAAAAATTGTTACCATATGAAGTTCTTGGTATGGTATTTAAGAATAGCAACACAACCCAAAATGCTTAAGAAACCTGGCTTCGCCTCTGTCCTTCTTAAAAAAAAAAACATTCACTTCCCCATCAGTTAACCTGTTCATCTGTCACCCAAAGTAAACTCCATATACTGTTACTTCCGGAGAATAGGGTTGCCAAATCCTTTTTGCATTTCCTTTGCCTAGAAAGGAGATGTAATTTTTAAAACTATTTTTAATTCACAAAAGAAATACTTGCATTCCATAAATACTTCAAACATTAGGCCAAAAATGTAAGAATCTGCCTCCAAATCTGAAGCCCGTAAAAGTGAAATTTCTGTTACAGTTCCAATTTAAAAAGCTACTGGTAATTTATTACCCAGTGAATTGGCAGTAATTCAAACTTGTCCGGTGTGCACATATATCCTCCGTTTCCTAATTCTAGCATTTTCTCAAAATTTAGCTATTTAAAGTACATATAAAATTGTATATCTTAATTACACATCCTTAAGTACCTCCTGTAGCAAGTTTGTTTAGCATTTTCACTATGTAATGCTCAACCCATTTTCGAGTTGTCAGCTGTTATTTGAAAATAATCAGGTTCACTTTCCATGGTCTTTCCAACATGTCTCCTAACTCTCGTCAGTCACTAGCTTTCCCTTCTCTGATAGATTAATAGCTTCGTATTAAATTGACTTTGATAGCTCCATTAAAAACGTACTTTTGCAATTTCACATTTCCTCTCATTTGTATCTCTCCAGACACCAAATTTATGGAGTTTATAAAATAAGCATTTGTAATTCCTGTCTTGGCTTCCTCATTATCCGCTCCACCCATGTACTATTCTTCACAGTCTCTCCTTCCTTACAGTTCATAAAATGCCTTCTGTCAATCATATTGACCTTTCTATACCTTCTTTCTAAAAATTTCATTACAGTTTCAGGCAGTGTCTCTCTTAGAGAAACATTCTTTCCTAAACATTTCCTCACTTTGTATTCCTTAAAGTCATACAATGTTGATATACTCCCTAGTGAAAGGTAAACCCTCTCCCTCTCCTTAATTACATCTTGGTTAGACTATTTTTCAAATTTTTGTTCACTAAAGATTAATTCGCATATATTCTTTGCTAGGTGATCGCTTGTGTTGACATGGATAAACAATATGCTAACGACACTCTACTCACATCTATAGAACTGAACTGACACCCCTTGTAAATATCAAACAGTTCCAGTTCAAATGAGAAGCAGAACATGGAAGGAGGGTGGGGAAAGAAGTGAATAGAGACAATAAGTAAAAAAAATAGAAGAAAAACAATAGAAACAAAGTTTTGGAAATGGAGAGGGGAAGAAGGACTGAAGGCAGGGGAAGGGAAAGAGGAAAAATTGACTCAAGATATTTTTCATACAGGTACAAATGCTGCACGATGAATGGGATCGCTATGTATGTCAAAGTGTACCAATACAATTAACTTTTTAGAAAAGCACCTGGAATATAATATGTCTGAAAAAAATTGATCCTTTCTCCAAATCTTCCTTTCTTTCAAAAATGAAGCTAAGCAATACCCATCTTAAAAAATACCCTTGCTTCTACTTTTATATCCCTGTAATAAACTCATCTCTATAGGGCCTTTAAGTTATCCTTTAAACATTTTTATAAAGATGTATATGACTGGTGATTGAAAAATAGTGGCCGTTTAAGTCTTTTAAAAATATATATTGTAGTAGAAGACATGTTGGCCAGAGTGATGGGCTAATTGTGTTCCAAGCTAGGTGGCATATTTTGGGGACAATATCACTGGACATAGAACTTCAGTTCAGACCGTGAACTCATGTGTTGCTTCTGTCATCTACTAGAGGTGCACATCCAACCTTCAAAGCTTCTCTTTCCACGCTTAGATATAATACTTGTATCGCTTAATGTACACTCTTGAAAAGTTTTACAGTGTGCATGGAGCACTTGAGACAATTTCATTAAATAAGAAATTAATAAAACTGCCTTATTTTCCAGTCCTTTAACAACTTGTCATTCTCTAGCTTGAATTCTTCCTCATGTCACACAGGTATTTTTTTTTTCTCTTCCACAGATACTCTAGAAATATTCCTTATAGAGTTTTCCCCTCGCAGTTCCCTCTTCTTGGAATTCTGTTCTAAGAAGAACTTAGCAAAGGAGCTATTTATCCCTAAAGTTCAAGCGTGGCTTTCCTGTTTAGCAGTTATACCCTATGGGACTCTTACTTCATCCACTTTCACTTTAATATAAACCTCAGGACCATCTAGAACTTTCCCACGTTTACATTTGGCAATTGCTTCCAATCTGTGCCGCTCAAATATATAAACCCCAAGACAGCAAGGCCTTGTCTGTCTTTTTCTTTATCATGCTCTGGGCAGCAGCCTTCATGAAATGTGTTTAAATAATCAAGGAAAGAATGAATATCTCAATGAATAAATGATTCTCATTCACTACAACACAGGAATAACTATGATGACCGTTAAAAAATAACGGCCATAGAGTTTGTCCTCTGACGATGTGCTCTGAAGTTTCTCCAGTCGTGGACAGTGTTCTCCCACCACCCAGGGTCCTTGTCCTTGTGTGCTTGTATTCAACTGTTTAAAACCATTACTAGTTCTGAATATAATTTACTGGGCACAGGAAATTGTGTCCAGTAAATTGTATTCTTTGTCACTTTTAGGAAATTTCATGTAAACAGTATTTATCTAAAAACAAGAACACATGAACTTCATGAAAATAATACTGGTAAAAGCTAATTTTAACAATGTGTCATCTAGGGGCTGGGGATATAGCTCAGTGGCATAAGCACCTGCCTGGTAAGTGTAAGGTTCAGGGTTCGATTCCTGGTATCAAATAAAAAAGAACAATATGTCATCTATTTTTATCG
Source organism: Dinomys branickii (assembly GCA_004027595.1). Lineage (NCBI taxonomy): Eukaryota > Metazoa > Chordata > Mammalia > Rodentia > Dinomyidae > Dinomys > Dinomys branickii. Next base: position 44,302 of record PVLD010004467.1, read on the forward strand.
ATCGAGAGGGTTTGAAAAGATATACACCATTTCAAAATTTATCATCTCTTCAATTCCTAATATTTTGTTTATAGAAAAGAATCCAAAGATTTACAAAGAGAAGAAAAAAGAAATGCTAGGCGAAATGCATTTAAATTAATTTGTTCTTCTTTATTGGTACAAAACCTCAAATTTTATGCTGAAGCAATGTAGTTTTACACAGGAAAGCTTTAAAATAACCACTTTGAAAGATACACAGAAATATCAACTGTTCACACAGTATGAATAGAAGGTAAATATTTCTTCTGGTTATAGTATTTATTTAAGTGATAAGCTTTTAAAATAACTGCTGTTTATATAGTACACACACAATCATACCCTACTTACTTGCAATCTTTAGCTTTTTGTGTGGTCTCTTCTGTCTTACAAAGAAAATTTTCCACATTCTTAGGAGTTTCAAAAAGTGTAAACAAATAGAAAGAGATCTTTTACCTCTAAGGAAATCTGATTTCTCACACTCAATTAGGTTTAGAGAAAGAAATTAGGTATATGTCACTTACCATGAAAGTGTTCTACCAGGTACTAAAGGACATGTATCATTCTGCATATGTGCAAACGTTCCTGTTTCCCTTCTATATTGTCTCTTTGTTTCTCAGAGCATCTCAAAATGGATCTGTCATTTAAAGAAATTGTCCTTCTAATCCTTGTATCTGTCATTTTTCAGTATTTCTGTTTCTTTTACAATATACTTCATTGAGAATAAAAGTGTCCTAATTATTATTACAGGTCATATTCTTCAGTATGTGACTCAGTGTTTAACTATGGTCAGACAATCTGTTGATATACATTGAAATAAATGTTTAAAATGAATTTATAATATAAAAGAAATACTGTTTGGCAGGAATAAGCCCACTGCAGATTTTTTTAGAATGTTTGAATTACTAGAATACTGTGGGGGCTGGGGATATAGCTCAGTGGAATAAGCGCTTGCCTAGCAAGCACAGGGTCCTGAGTTCGATCCCCAGCACCTATTTGCTACAGATACTTTAGATTATAGAAATTATAGATTGATAGAATTATAGATTAGTTTTCTTTGTTGTTTAATAGCATAGATTTTTAAAATCATGAATGGGTAGGGGTTCTTTACTGGGAAAATATATTTTAAATTCATCTATTTTCTTATGAACAAGCTTCAGAATATAGAACAAAGGGGTCTTATAGATAAGTACTGGTATATTTAATGTTTAACTCTGAAATTAATTCCCACCTTGATCAGAAAAATAATATCAAAACCACCATTGTCAATAATATTTATTGTTAAGATTGTGGCTACTTTTTAAAATTGCAACCCAGTACAACCTGTTGTTTTTCTAAAATATTTAGATAGAAATGATGGATTTTTTCCACTTATAAATGTTGAAATTAATGTGGCTTATTCTAGCTGTCATTCTATATTATATTAAAATGCGCTGTAATTTTCCATTGAAATAAGTAACAGGTATTTTCTTGATATTTTTAATCATTGCATTTCATGACTTTATATCATATCAATACTAATATGAAAATATTTTTAAAGGTTATAAAATGATTAGCTAAATTTATTGCTAAAATAGTAATTATAGCATATTAATAATTTTGTGTATCAATTACACCAGAATAATTAGAATAGATAGTACAAGATAAAAATAAATGAATTACAACTTTGTAACTCTCAAAATAGTCTTATGACATGGGTACGCTTATTATGTGTTGTACATAAGAAATAATTACTGCAAAGTAGCTAGTCCAAGATGACAATGTTTGATTTGGTAAGACTCACATAAAAGTACAGTGCTCAATTTATATTTATTAAAAGTATACAATAGTATATACATATATCCAATATAGTTTAGTATCTATCAGTTTATCAAATACATATTTATATCATCTCAAACCATCTATAATAAGTTTTCTGAGAAATTCAGGTACATGTAATTAATTTTGAAATAGCATATACATAATATATATTTTAAAATATAAGGGCTGGGGATATAGCTCAGTGGCACAAGCTCCTGCCTGACAAATACAAGGTCCTGAGTTCAATTTCCAGTACCATAAACAAAAAAAAAGAAAATATAAGACATAGTACTTGCTATATTCTTATAAAACTTAGTTATCACTCTATAAAGAGAGGTAGACTGCTACCACTATAAAACTCAAGTTAATTTGCAGCTGGAGGTGGTGGCACATGCCTGAGCAGGAGGATCCCAAATTGAGGGCTATCCTGTGAAACACAATAAGACTTGGTTTAAAATAAAATTATAAAGGACCTGCAGATGTAGCTCAGTGATCCCTGGGCTTATTCCTCAATACCACAAAGAAAGACTATATATATATATATATATATATATATATATATATGTTTAAATCAATAATTTTGTATGTTGTTATGTTGTTAATTCTTCTGTAAAGATTCTCAAAAGGGAAATAGCTGGTTCAAATTGGACTCCAATCCTAGTTTCCACAGTGGTTGCACCAGTCTACATTCCCACCAAGAGCGGCGAAGGGTTCCTTTTCCCCATAGCTCCTCCAACATCTGTTATTGGTTGATTTCTTGATGACAGCCATGCTTTCTGGGGTGAGATGGAATCTCAGTGTTGTTTCAATTTGCATCTCTAGAACGACCAATGATGTTGAACATTTTTTTATATATTTATTTGTTATTTATATTTCTTCATCTCAGATGCCCATTTATGGATCAGGTCTTTGAATTTGAGGGGTCTGATTTTTTCAGTTATTTATATGTTTTAAATATAAGTCCTTTGCCTGTTGGACAACTAGCAACACAATTAGTAATACCTAAATCTTGTAAACAAAAGAGATGCCCAAGAAATGAGGAATAGATAAAAAAGATTTTTTTATATAATAGAGTACTACTCAGCCATAAAGAAGGCTAAAATGTAGTTTCTTATAGTTAAATGGATGTAACTCAAGACCGTCCTCATAAGAGAAGTAAATCAGACCCATGTGTATAAACATCATAGTGTCTCACTAGTGTGAGAAACAATGTGAAAATAGGATGCAAAATGTACAGTAGATATTGTGAATTGTGAATAAACTGTTCAAAAGAAAAGAAAGTATGATGGGGAGGAGGGGAAGGAAGATAGAGAAAAAGGAGAAAAATACATATACACAAGATATTTAAAATATATACAGCCAGTTTCTCACAGTTCATTAAAAAGTTTTGTACTGATGTTGTATGGATGCATGGCTATATCTTGTACTCAGAGCAACTACTACAAAGATAATATTATGCAATGTATCAACTATTATAACTGCTTTACTAACCTGTTTCAAAACTTGGTTTCATTGTTACATTTATCCTTTTAAAAAAAATCAATCATTTTCCCAATTTTCCAATCTGAATGATAAGCTTTTTGAGTACTAATCTCTCATTTGAGTAAGATAAAGTACAAGAGAATAATGTAGGATGTACAGAAGCAGAAGGAGGTGAATTTCTGGCAAATAAGTAGTCAAGAGAGGGGTGGGGATGGGGAATAAGTAAAGATATGTCATGGCCAGAAATCTAGTAACCCCAATGAGTGTAAAACGTACTCTATAAGCATAAAATGAAATTTAAAATACCAACAAGAATGAAACTGCAAAAGTAAGAATTAAAGGAGGAGGGAGGCAGGGAGAGACAAGGGGATTGAAAAAGAAACAAGTTTTATTATGCACATGGACCCACCCCCAGATGACTGTAAATTATATGTCGTGCAAACATGTGCTGGTGAAAAATAAAGATATAAAGCATAGAATGAGAGAAAATAACTAAAAATCATTCTACCTGGCCATTATAATGTTAATAAGTCATAGAGAAATTGTTCTAAAAAGTACACAGTTACACAAATTGCTACAAAAATTCAGAAATTCAGGTATATAAGTAATTTAGTGAAACATTTCAACTGGTATTTTTTTTCCTTTGTGTTATAACCATCATTGTCAAAACCTATACATACTGAATATGAAAGACCCAAACATGGAATTTCTATTTTCTATTTTTATTTTCAATTTTTAAAAAATATATAATTTATCCATGATCATCAAAAGGCAAGTAGAACATAATTTGTGTGTTTCAAATACTTTATAGATATATTCTGCCTCAATTTTCCATTTTAATTATTAGAATTAATAAAATCTCCCTTTTCTCTTTTCTTTTCTTTTTCTTTCTTTCTTCTTTTTCTTTCTTCTTCTATTTAAAAAAAAATTGGTTTTGTCTACCTTGCATGTACTGTCGTAGCTCTGTTACAGTGTTTTAACCGAGAAAGAAGTGAGAGCTCTCTGAACCATATTTGAAATTTTGAAAGTACTGAAGTTTAGAAGAGGTCAGACTTAGGGAAGTGAAGACAGTTTTACACAGGCAAGGATAATATTAAGTGAAATAAATCTATCACAAAAGCTTAAGTAGTTTCACACCCGTGATAAACTCCATTTATAAATAAAGAGTAACATAAAAGACAGGTAACAGGACATAGGGAGGTAAACCTTTTGCAGCAGAGAAGGGTGGGGCGAGGAGGGAAGGGAATGAAGGGGAGGGGTGGAAAAGCAGAAAGAGGTGGTCCGCAGGTACCAACTCTGCAGCAGGAGTGTAGTTGGGAACTAGTATACAATCAGTACAAGCAGATGCTAATAAAAATAAAAATGTAAAGAAATTAAAATTGTAAATATCGTAACATGACAACACCTACAAAGTAACTGAAAAGTATGCACCGAGAACCTACTCAATTCAAAATGTAAAAATGAAAAACACATAAAATGATTGCTAAAATAAAGATTCCTTAAAAACATAGTAGAGACAATACAGAGCAAAATTATAGGGTGGAAAATATAGCCTATTGTATGTCTGAGAACCTCACAGAAGGAACATACATCTCATAATTCAAGACAAAGTCTAGAGGTTTAGAATATGAAATAAATACAATAGTCATAGACTGTGGAAAATAAAAATCCAAGCTAAGTATCATAATATTATATGAGAAGTATTATTGGATAAATATATAAAGATCAGTTTTCAATGAATCACCTAAAGAATGGTTTTTAGCTAAAAAATGCAACAAAATGCAAATGTTGAATAATAATCTCACTATATGGAAAAGATAATGTGAAAAACATGTCAAGAAATGCTGTAGTGACTATTTTAAACAACAAGCATAAGAAGGGGAGAAATGAGGTCATATGCTAGAAGCAGTTTTAAGGAAATAAACATCTGAGGCAAGCCCTGAGATTTCCACTGAGGTCTCTTAAAATAACAATTAAATGACATATGCACACTACAGTAAATGTCTCAGTACCCACCATTCAAATTGCAGTAACAGTGAGCAAAACTGGAAAACATGTATCAGAAATTTCATGTCAAAGTCTAATTCCTACACACTGATGTTTCATGCTAACTTTCAATCCATGGCTAAATCTAATATAAATTGATACAGAACCTACAAACACAACTGAAGTATCCTATTACATCCTTAGTAAGGTAAAATTCTAAACAATTTCCATGTTAGAATAATTTGACATAACATTAAATATATATTTCTTAATAAAACTTTAGATAGTAAAGAATAAAATATCACACACAAGTGGACTTCATATAAGAAAAATAGATGTGATTTGTTATTAACCTGTGCTCTATATTATTAATTAACTTCATAGATACATTTGTTATTAATAAAAATCTTTTGCTCACATTCTTAGAAAACTGGCTACAGCAGACTCATTACATCGATCAAATATTAGTCCTCAGCAAGCAGCATCAATTACATTTAATAGAGAAATTACAGAATAGCTACAATCAACAAATTTCTATGGGGAAAAGTTTCTGCAAAAAACAAAATATCATAAAATAACAACTGCATTTAACTCTTTCCTTTCCTTCCAATAAGATTGTTTGACTAAGTTTACAAGTGAAATTCTTTCTATTTCTATTCTATTTCTTGTTTTCTCACATAATTAAGAATAATCCTTAGTAGAATTCTAAATGAATGGGGAGGGAAATTGTTTAGGTGCAGTAACATAGACACTGTCATATGTTTTTCTAAAACAGTAAGTGTCCCTGGTCTCTCCCCCAAAGTAGTTCAACTTTATGGAACAAGTTTACACAAACTTTTCAGAGTTTTCAGAAGTAATAACCAATCATATGGAAATAATACATAAGTTTACACTAAGCTCCAAATATATTAATTTAATAAAGTAAATATTATTTTAAGTAATATATCACTGTAAATGTTACTTTTGAGACATAATGATTGATGCAATCTTATAAATATTATTAAAATATGGATATGAACATAACTGCACAAATTAATCAGTTTTACAAATTTTCTTCATTTGCTCATATTTTCCCTGCTAAACCTCTCCCTGACCTAACCCTGTGCTGTAAGGCAGGACCCATTCTTTCCGTCATTCACAGAGAACTGTGTTTTGTAGAAAGGTAAACACAAGATAATAGTAAACAGTGTATTTGTATGGAGATAAGATAAATTTAAATTCACTTTTAAAATTTTTGCAATCAATATGTAATACAACAACCATTGCTAATTCCCTGTCCCCTTATCTGTAATTCAGTTTTGATTGTACTATTCTGGTGTTACTTTGTAAGTGGCTGTCTGTTTGTTAATATGTTTTCATTCTTTTACTTTTTAAAAGAAAAAGAAAAGAAAAAATATTTTGCAACCAGTCTTGGTGTTGTAACATTCAAGAAATCCAGTGAAAACTAAAAGTCATGCAAGAAATTGGGAACCTATTCTAAAGTAAAATTCACAGCTTTACCCTTGGCCAGGGCACAGGTTGGAATAACACCCCCATGCAGGCTTGGCTGAACAGAACACAAAGCACAACGGCTCACGCGTGGGCGGGCCCAGATACACGCAGACACATGCGCACGCACCCATAGGACTCCCCGGGCACATGCACACCAGCCTGCTTAGTGGTACTCATGATGATCATTACTCAATACATGAGGTTCCAATAAATGCTGGATTCTAATCCTGTGTGAATCTATTTATTTAGTATTAATAAAACATGACTTTTACTTTGTATTAAAAAATACAAGTGGAATTACCTGATTGTGCAAAAATAAAAACTTCAGTATTAGACTCAGAAAAAACAGAAAGTGTTTATATGCATGTAGTACAATATTTGAAATCTTTTCTATTTTATTTTCCCAGAATGGCTTTCAGTGGAATTTGAAGAACATTTGTTACAGTGAATGGGTATGCCCGCTAGATCTGTACTGATGCTGCTCAGATTACACCTGAAAATTCCCATCATAGTCTGAGATTTCTCACAGAAAATTTGCATATTGTCTTCCGAAAATAGGTTCTATTCCACCCCACACACACTAGGAGAAGTCTTAACAATATGTGGATGGAATCAAAACTGTAACTCAACTAGGGAGATAGAATTTTCAAACTAATTCATTAATTAATACTATTAATCATATGTTGCTCCTGGAAAAAAATATCATTAATGATTCAAAAGCATGGTGAGAGAAGAGGGAAGCATTGTTAAGCCTTACAGAATATGTAAACTAAAAAAGTCAATTATAATTATTCACGGATTGCAAAAATGTAAAAAAATTGTTTCAGCTATGTTCGATTACTTATTCATGACTATATATTATTTTTACAGGTAAATGATTTTTTAAATTAGATTCCCAATTTTTCTTTGAAAAACTTTATCTAATTGTCTGCCTGTGTTCTTATTTTTGCAAAAATAAGTTGCCTCTAAATTATCAATAGCTGAGTAATCACACACAGGAATGATCTTAAATATTGCTTGAGGTAGTAATATAATTGCTCTACTGCTCTATGATATCAAGATGTATTTGTCAAAAAGAGTAATGCCATTTTTTTGTTACTAGCACTGGTCCTGTATTTTGCTTATCTTAGCCTATTTTAGTGCTAGAATAATTTTACAGCTACATCACCATTTCTTCCAGGAAAGGAAAACCATTGTATTTTAAAGCTCAAATGACACACTTTTTACCAGGGATTCCTTAACTTTGAAGGTAAGCATTTAATTATGGCAGAAATGCTGCTTTTGAAGATAGAGACCAGGTTCAATAAAGGCAGCAGGCAACTGTGAAGCAAAATGTACTTTCAGTAATTTTGTAAGTGTGTTATAAAGGAAAAAAAAAAACAGTTCAACAGATCAAAGGCACACTACCTCCCGCCATTAACCCAGGGCCTGCTATAGAGGGTACCCATCGTCAGACCAGTGTGTGCTCTCTTGACCCGATATAATTTCCTTTCTCTCAAGCATCTTCCCACCCTTCCCTTCACCCCTGCTCGCCTCCCTTCCCAAGTAGTCACTGTTCAAGGTGAATGTGAAAGCCATGCCTGCCTGTTATCTGAACAGGCAGAAAAAACTATTTCTGGCAGGAGGTATTTGGGTGAGGAGGTGTGGGTGTTTCCTTTAATAGTTAATCCATGTGCGACCAAATATTTTGGTGGTGTGTTCACTTCAAACCATTATTGTCATTTCAAAAGCATATCTAATTTCTCTTGACATGGAAAAGTGCAGGAAAATTACAACAGAACAAAACCATACAGCAAATTCAAAATGGGAAAGTGGAAATAAAATCAAGGAGTTTTTGTTATCTTTTAAATTGTTGGTGTTTCTGCTCCTTGGGACTGCAGTCACTGTAGTCTCAAAGACTGCGTAAGTGTTTGATACTACATGTGAGAAATAATACCCATAGGTAATAAGTGCATAATTTTGATACACTATTTCTGTTAGATTTTCGGTTGTTAACATCTTGGTATAAGAGGTACTTGATATTTCAGTCAACCTGTGAGCACTTTTCTTTTCACCCTCTCGTGATGTTGTAAACTGTTGTCTAGAACAGGAGATCAATAACTGACCTCAATAATATGGCTGTGCACTTAGCCATAGGTCAGCATCCAGAAGTGAGTATATTTCTCCTACAATGCTTTAATACAGCCCTGGGAGTGGTGAGTCTAACGTCAGTTCCATGCCTGATATAACAAGTACTCTTTGTTGAGATGGATGCTCTTAACAAGATTATTGCTAAGCATAATGGGGGCTGTGGAAATGTGCCAACTGAGAAGTCAAGGGGAAAGGAATAATAGGAATAATGAATAGCAACGCAGGGGGAGAAAAAGTAGGCAAAGGAAATTGGTCACAACGAGAACTCGGCAACATCACGTGAGTGAATTATAGCTGTAGGAGGATGTCTAATGGTATTTATTGATGTGTTTTACACCCAAGAGTGTGAAAGTCACTTTATGGATTCTCTCCTTGATAATTAAGACTAATTTATAGGCTTGACACTTTCCCTGTTGCAAATGGCAAGCTTCCAGATTCTTCCTGTATTATCAAACTGTAGCATGAAGGAGCAACAGGACACAATCTCAGTGTATGTGCTGGGATGCCTACACTGTTGCACTCAGGTAAATATTTTATGAAATAGTTTTATTATGTTTTTACCTTAGTTCACGTCTTTCTGTCTCACACAGATACCCATGTTTATATGTTTATATTCAGTGATAGTTTGTGTTTATGTGTTCTCTTTCTAAAAATGCAGAAAAGAAATCTAGATGGGGGACTGTATAAATAATTTCACAGTGTTTGTATTTCCCTTCCTATCCCCTGGGTGTTTATGAATATAGTAGATCACTGAGAGACTGTTGTGGTTTGGATCTGGAAAGCCCATAAAACTCTCACGAATTCAGAGGTGGGACTTTTAAAGTGAGGTTGGTTCACAGACCACTGATCTTGGTGGTGGATTCACACATCAGTGAGATCTGCAGGCAGATGTGCTGTGAGCAGTTGGAGTCTAGTTAGAGGTGGGCAGTATGGATGTGATGTGGAAAGATATAGTATTCTCCCTCGGTCCTCCATTCATTCGTTGCTTCCCAGCTGCTATGACTTGGTAAGTTTTCCTCAGCAGCAATCGCTCCCACCAAGATTTTCCACCCTCAGAGTCAAGCTACCTTGGATGAAATTCTCTAATAATGTGACTTGTCCTTTAAATTATGGATGTCAAGTATTTTTTTCTCACAATGAAGAATGTTACTAAGATAGAGACATTTATTGAAGCATCTTCTCAGCACTTATTTTTCTCCTAGATAGATTTTGTTTTATTATTGCTGTTACCAAACTATGATCATTTATTTTCTTTTTTAATATATTTTTATTTCAAAGAAAATAGTATCAGAAAAAGAACAACAGCAAAATACAAACAATACAATGCAAGGACATTAAAAACGATACGGGTTTCAAACCAAAAGATAGGCATTAACAGTGGTTGTTATATTACATTTTATTATCTTCAGTGAAGTTGTTCACATTATAATCTCCAATTCTGGTATGTGCTGCTCTGTTAAAAATTAGTATAATTTTAAAGTTTGAACAACCATTAGAAGAGGTCATTAGAATAAAAACAAAAGTAAGGCTGAAAAAAGCCTTTTTACTGACTCCTACAAAGAAACATGGAAAATGTGGTTAGGATGAAGAAGAAATACCAATATGAAAGAAGATTTTGCAGTTGTTTACTTTTTAAATCCTGTGTGTTTGATGAGGTCAGGTATTATAAGTTAAAATCTAGTTTCTGATGTTTCATTAGACTTTAGGAGAATGGCTTAATCTTTATGACCTATTTTCCTTAAAATGAAGATTATGCCCATGTCACGTATTTGAAGCTTGTATATAACAGGAGGTACTCCCTTCTAGGTCACCATGCTTTTCTGTACATTTTGCCCTCACCTGATCTGCCACCTCTGACAATCAAGTAATGACTGAACATAAAATTCCCATGGTAATTTAATAAATATCATCCCTGCCACTTGTGCCACATGTTTTCCTTAAATTTGATGCTCAATTTATAGCAATGTATCACTCTTAACATGCAAAACAGCACAATATAGAGGGACAAATCAACACACATACTCTCTCCCTCCAGGTGTTTTTATCAGAGAAAATTCATTTCATGTAAATTGAAAGGGAATATTAAATATCTTGTGACATTACTGTGTGACAAAATTATAGGTCAGAAAGGACCTGCAGCATGGATTTCACAGGAGCAATCTTGCTATCAGAGGGCTCTCTCTTTATATCATGGATTTTGCTCAGCAAGACAATGCCGTTTCATTTTTCTTCTCACTTGGTCAACTCTAAAGGCAAAAGTACACGTTTTTAGCTATACATTCATATGCAAAACAATTACAAAATTTATGACTTTAGTTTCTTAATTCACTATTTAGAACTGGAATATGTGCGTACCTGGGGAAACTGCAAGTTCAGGGATTTTTTAAAAATTATTTTATTAAGATATTTCTATATTATTTATATTTGACATACATTTTTTTCCTACTGGTTACATCAGATTATTTTCTCTGCATTAGGCATCTTTCGTATCGCTGGGACAAAACACCCAACCACTACAACTTAAATAAAGAGGGTGGGTTTTTTTTTTTTGTGGTACTGGGAATTGACTTGCACTTGCTAGGCAGGCATTTGTGCCACTGAACTATATCTTCAATGAGAGGGATTTATGTGGTTCCAGTTTCAGTGGATTCGGTCCATGGAAGGCTGACTCCAGGGAGGAAACATTATGGCTGAGGTATGTGGAACAGCAAAGCTTCTTAGTTCATGACACTCCAAAAGCAAAGCAGTGGAACTGCCTCAGGGATGGTGTGGCCAAGGACTCCTTTGTTCAGGTATAGTGCCCAAATTCAAGACTTCATGACCCACCGAGACACACATAGAAGTATGCTCTACTAATTTTCTTGGTAGCTCCAAAGCCAATCACTTTGACAATTAGCTTAATCACCACATCCCAGACCTTATCTATTGGACACCCATACATATCTCCTTAAATCATACATAATCTGCAAACGAACACAATTACTAGCGTTTGTTACATGGCACAGCTTTCTTGCACACAACCTAAAATGCAAGACTCCTTTCCTCAGTCTCCTCTGAGATTCAAACCTTTAGCTGTGAACCTCTGGAAAATACAAAAGTTTGTCAAATACAAGCTTTTAGCTATGAGCCTGTTAGGATTAAAGGAAGAAAATACCAAAGGTCTGAACATAACAGGACAGGCTAATTTCAGAACAAACCTGAGAGGGACCATGCTGGTACTTACAGTTAACTGTAGCATTCATTTGCAAAACAATTACATAAAGTAGGGCTTGGGTTTCTCACTAAACTATAACTACCTGCATGTAACTATAAATACAAAACTACAGCTATAACTGTAACTATAAAACTATACTAAATATAGCTAACTGTAGCTGTAACTCTACCTATAACTGTAAGTCTATCTATAGCTCTAACTACTAACTATACTGGTTCCTCTCATTCAGATTAGGAGGTCTTTTATAGGATCATGAGGGGCAGAGTTGAGTGACAGCGAGCTGTGGTTACCTCCCAAGAAGAAAGTACAGGAAGTAGGGATTGCCCAATGGCGAGACTTGGAAAAGAACATGGAGTAGCCCCGGAGTAGTGGCCATTATCGACAGCAGGGAGAACAGCGATGGGAGCTACCTGGGGCAGCTGGGGAAGGAGCAGTTTAGAGCGGTCTCTACTCCACCTGGAAAAGCAGAGGTCAAATTCCTTCAAAAGTAAGCTACTTAATCTCAGAATACAATGGCACAGGGTAAAGCTTCCCCTCGCAAGACAACTTAGCAAATCCTTGCCAAGGCGAGATTTAACAAAACAGCTTCTATTGTAGAAAATAATTTTACTTGAAAAGAATGTTCAAATAACCAACCCATCAGTGTGTTAGCAAAATTTAATACCCTTCTTTTTTGTGAATAAACCGTTAGGTTTTATATAATATCCTTATACTTATATACTTTATATTATTAGTACAATATATAATATTAGCAAACACTTGGATCTACATATAACTTTAATTTAAAGAGATACAGCATATTATTAAGTTTGACTCAATAATTTAGTATGTATAGTTAAAAAATACATCATATATTATTCTTTCACCTGTAAAGAAAACCAAAAATGTCCCATAGGACTATTGTGTCCATATTAGTTTTTTGGAAAACTGCTATGAGCTTAAATAAATAAATAAATAAAGTGGTCTCATACAAGGAAGAGAAGAATTATTTGAACAATGTCAGGTACCCTGTTAAAGTCTTTCTGACCTGATACTGTTTCAACTTTAGTAAATCCAACACTAAATTTGAAGTAACCTGAAATAAGACATCTTAATACTGAAAATGCTTTTACAATGACATTAGTGTCTTTAGATATTTTTCCATTGCTATGTTTTCTAAATTGATGTTTATTTTCTAATGTAGGAAATAATTTTTCAAAATCCCATATGAATTCCATTATCTGAATTGTGGGAGAAAATAAAATTTCTTTAATGATCTAGAATGGACAGAACGGTGATGACTAAATGTCATAAGCTGACCACAGGAGTCATTTGTCACTAGGTAACTGTATTTCTCCTGATTCACTTTTAACAAAATCTTATAGCACGGGGAATGAGAACTATACATGGAAAATGCCATCATAGCTAGACAGAGACTGCTTAACAACTAGTCTACTTAGCAGAATGTTTTAGCTAACTAAAATCATATAAACTTTATTCCTTACAACATTAAACTGCAAGGTAAAAAATTTACCTAGAGCTATGCTTATAACTCACTTGCCTATTGTGCCAAAGGCTCAGGGTTCTGACTCCAGCACTGCAAAAAACAAAAGAGAAGCAAAAACAGGCACAAACAAACAAAAACTAGTTCTAACTTTTATATATGTCCATTCATTTACTCATCTTTAACATAATTTTTAGAAGGGAGTACTACTAAACAACAAAACAATGACAATTTTACCACAAACAAAAAATTGAGATTAAGCTATTAAGATCTTTTCAAGTATATAGTGAAAATTATTTACCCATTTTTCTATTTAATTATAAAGCATTTATGCTATAAGCCTGAACCAAATTTCCAGCAAAATGTAAAAAAAAAATTTATGGTTTGAACAACTTGCTAAGTATATCTTCCAGTTGATATTATCAAACTACTTAAAACTGAAGAAATGAATCACAGAAATGATTTTTTAATTTAGCCACAACAGCAACATTTACACCCATACATACACACATTTCAAATCTAAGTATTCTAATATTAAATAACTATATAGAAATAAATGTCTATGCTAGTAAATCTTAAATCCTGTTCTTCATTCATTATAAACATATATCACTTTTTGAACATAGAATGACAATTGAGCATCTGGTTAAGTGCTTTATTAATAATCATGAGCTGCCAGGATGACAGAGGTTGTAGAGATCAATAATAGATCTCCAGGGTCAAGTCCAGGCAAAACATAAACACTCCCAGAAGTGTTCTTGGCATGTCCAAGGTAGGAACTGTCTTACTTTCTTACTTTTTTCAATAAAAATTACTTTGTGAAATTCCAAAAGTCTGCAAGTCTGCAAATATAGTAAAGAGCACTATATTTATCTGATTAGATTCAAAGTTCAGAAGGCAAGCATATCTATAAGGATGTTGCATATGTAGCCCTAGACATCTTAATTTTCACCATAAACCAGAAGTTTAGAGTGATGGTTAACTGAGTATGTCAACTTGAATGAAAAACAACCAGCTAAATTGGGTCAGCATAGTTCTGAGTGGCCCTGGGGGTATTTACTGAGAACAGAAAGCCTGCACTAGGGCAGGTCGTCCCTTGCATAGTGTAAAGGGAAATAAGAAGGAAAGCTCAAGTTCAGACAGAAACAGACTTTTGCTTTACTTTGATGGCGCTCCAGTCTTTGTCTTCACCTTTGACGTAGCCCCAGCCTCCAGCACAGAATCTTCAGACTCTAGCGCCGATCATTTAGCCTCCCAGTACAGACCCTTTGGCCTCTTCATGAGGATTTACATGGGACACTAAAGTGAACTCGATGCCTTTGACTGGATCCACCTGGTCTCCAGCACACAGACAGCCCTTTAATACTCCTCCACCCTTGTAGAGCATTTACAGTCGTGTAAATGCTTATATGTTTGTATATCTTGAATTAAATCTATTTTTCTAGCAAGCATTGACTTACATTTAGTGAATTCATTCATTTTTGTGAGTCATTAATGAAACACAACAAAAAACAAAAGCAAACTTCAAACTGGTCAAATTTTACAGTTTTGTGGAGCATCCTACATGAGTTTCTACATGAAAATAACCTAAAGGAATTGTTGGAATCTATTTTAAAAAGTTGTGCTCTTTCTCTAAAACTATTTTCTTTAAAGGTATGTGCAGTATTTCCAAGAGGCTTAACGTCCTACCATAAGTGTAACAATTCAAATAAGGACCGAGAATGATTGCACAAACCACGGTATTAAGGGAAGAGAGATTAGTTGACACATAGAATTCAGCATTTAGGTCTCTAGATATTCAAAATTTTAAAACAATGCTCAGAATTTTCAGAAGTTATCTGATGTCTCCAAATATAATATTTATATGGAAATAATTTATGATAAACTTTACCATTATCTCTAATTTTGGAAATAATTCATATTTTTCCAGTAACTAATCTTATGAAATACATATGTAAGTATATTAATTACTCACCCATCTCAATGCAGTGGTTTCTAGAAGAATCAGTGAAGATAAACAGACACATGTGAAATGTAGATTTAGTCTATGATGTTTTCTAAAACCAGCTACTAATATTTGTACATAGCTTCTATTTTAATCAAATATTAAAACAAAACAGTAGTTTTCCAAACTAAAAATCTCCTTAATTTTCTTTTAAAAATCTGATCTCCAGTGACATTGAGAGGTTTCATTTGTGTTTCATTATACCACAGTATATAGCTCCTGGGGGACATTTTCATTTTTTATCTTACATATTTCCAGGTATGTAGTCCTCTCTTTGAATCAGTAATTTGAAAATTAGCCAGTGCTATTGTTTTATAGACACAAAAGCTAATAAAATTAAAAAGAATAAGTGGCTTAAGATTTAATACTTAATTATAAAAACATAATAACAGATAACTAAATAAAAATCCATGTGTAGTTCCTTAGATTTTTAGCTGGATTCCTGATTCTAAAGAAAGAAAAGTATCTGTACAAATGAGTTTCACTGAATGCACCAGTACATTTTGCTACATATTCAAGAAAAGTGAGAAAAAATACTAGCACAAAAAGTAGCATGAAGTAAGTTTATTGTTCACACACAGGCAGCAAGGGACAGCAGAGGCCTAGGCTTCGGAATGAGCCACAATTTAGGGCCCAGGAAGTCTTCCCAGATGGGATGGGACCTCCAAACAGAGATCTGTCTGCAATTTCCTATTTAGATTTTGAAACATATATGTATTATATCTGTTGAAACTGATATTTTTACTAGCCAGGATGACCTTTGCAGTATATGACCTTTTCAGTCATCCTGGTAATATTACCAAACTGTGTGTGAGAAGAATTCAGGGAACTTGGGGTCTATTCTACGTCAAACACTTTCAGTACAAAGTGTGTGTGTCATTATTGCACAAACAAGAAAAAATGACGTAAAATAAAACAGCAGGAAGAAAGACTAATGGCAGAATTTCAAAGGGCAGGAAGAAAATGGCATTCTTATGTTTCACCCTAGGAGCTGTGGACAAGTCAAATGAGGTAATGGTGGTAGAAGGCAGTATGTTCTACCATTAGATAGAATCGTGTAAGCATATCTTCACTTTCTTTAATTTTTTCTAAAAATATTTATCTATAATAATGGTTGAAGAGCTGGGGATATAGCTCAGTGGAATAAGCGCCTGCCTAGCAGGCGCAAGGTCCTGAGTTCAATCCCCAGTACCGCCAAAAAAAAAAAAAAAAAAAAAAAAAAAGAACTAAAAAAAGACAAAATAGAAAAATAATAAAAATATGTATTAAAAAATAATAATGGTTGAAGATATTTCAATGTACACTTACATTCAATCTATACAAGATATATTATAATCTATGTATTTATAATATGTATTTTGGTCCAAATTTTTCAAAATAACAAAATAGTCAGAGCCACTGCTAAGGAGCATGAGTTGTCTGAGACAGTTTGGAGACTGTATGTGGAACATTTTATCTTATGAAGCTCTTAATCCTCTTAAATTCTTTCTTCTGTGATGCATTCAGGCATTGGTTCCAACGTCAGCCACCACTGTGGCGAAGTTGTCTTTCACTGTAGCCTTCTTCCTGTGGGCCCTAATCAATGCATCTTTCCTCACACTCACACTGCGTGAGCTCCTGCTCTTTGTCCATGGGGTGTGCTTACTATGAGGCTGAGATGCTAAACATCCAGGGAACTTCTTGCACAGGTCACGAGAATTCCACCAACAGGAGGCAAATTTCTATATAAGGGGAAAAAGACAAAGCAGAGAATAAAATTTGTATTCCCCTTTGAGTAGATTTTACAGCAATAAATTTTCATATTTCTTGTAAGACAATCCTGAAAGTAATTAATTTAATTTTTACCATGCAGTGACCAATGGAAAACATAATACCAATATTTGACTTTCTCTATTTCTCCTTTCTCTCCTCTTCCCTCACTCATTGCAGAATTTGCTGGCACAGATGCCTCTTCTCTAATTTAGGTTTTGGGGAATGCAAGATAACATCATTTTCAATATTGCCCTATAAAGCAGAATCTGAAGATAAAAATCAAAGAGCTGATTTACAATTCTAGAGGCAGTAGGAACACTACAGAGGCAGTAAAATAGAAGTTGCAAAACATGGCTCCCAATGGTACAAAAGCTACTAATGCTGAGTCGGATGAAATTCAGGTGGAATGTAGTCACTGGGAGGAGCTGTGGTTATGGTTCTAGGGCGTTACGAAGATATGACAATTAAATCAATAGGGCACTCCGTAGCCACTCCTCCAATACTTGGATGTCGAGGGGTACTCAGTAGCTTTTATAGAATTCTCCACATACCACAGCACAGGTCATTCCCTAATTAAAATTTTCTAACACTGTAAGATATATCTGTGTACTTTCAATACCTCTGATGTGTCATTTTAGACACTATTAGGGTAAGGATAGATCTCCAAAGTCTTTGATGAGAGAAATGATTAGATAATATGGCCATTTGGAATTTCATTTCAACTTAATCAGATAGTTCAGCAGAACTTAACTCCCATCCTCTTGTGAGAGAGACTAATCTTTATTCAAAGGCTGATCTTGAAGTGGCCTAATTTGAATCAGATATTTCATTAAATGGATCTTATTTTCGTGAAGGAACTTCCCCTGCCTCCATTCATTACATCCAGAACAGGCGCCACTACAACAGACCAAACAAAAGATACGATTCCTGTTCTAGTCAATGTGAAATAGCTTCTACATTAAAGGGAACTATACATGATTCATTTTTACCTTGAAGGATCTAAGCATAGATCGTGAGTACAAAACATCTCCTGGTATCTGCAATTTCAATTTTTCTAATCTAGCTTCAATATCCATTGTCTGAAATATAAAATGAAAATTCCCATAGATAAAAAACTGTCTTCAATTCTGGTTCATTCTTAGTAGCATCCAACAAGCTTAGCCACAAGGGAGGCCATCCTGCTGAGATCACAAATCATCGATGTATCCACTGTATCCATGTCACGTGTGTGACCACTGTTGTTATTTGTATCTAGATGCCCCTGAAAGCATGTGCTTGCTTATGGGGCTTTTTGGAGGTGAATGGATCATTAGGGACCATTTTTAGCTAAATGTGGTGCTGGGAAGTGAAGACTGGTCAGAGGAAATGGGTCACGGGAACCTGACCTAATAGAGTATATTCCCTTCTCTCTTCCCATGATCTTTTTCTCTCTGGTTCTTTCCTGCTATGCCAGGAGATGTTTCTCCACTGCAATGCCCGCCCCTCTGCCATGCCACTCTGCCTTGAAACCACTTGAATATGGGCTGAAACTTCTACAAATCTTGAGCCAAATAAAGACCTCCTCATATAAATTGTAGGTGCCAGACATTTTTGTTCTACTCATGAGGAAAGTAACCAAGACATCAAGGTTATTAAAGAGAATTTGGATCTCTCCATCTATTCAGAACAGTCTCACTGTCACATCCACTGTAATGTTTCCTGTGAGTCCATATTAGCAGACTGAAGGGTCTGTAATAGCAGCCGAAGGGTTGGTGATGGAGGCCGAAGAGTCTGCCCTGGAAGCCAGGAGATCATGTCCAAAATGACAAGGTGAGGAAAGAACCTTCTTCAAAGATACAAAACCAATCCTTTCTTCATTTTGCATTTATACCATTCTGGAGAACATCCTCCTGGGAAAGGTCTTCCACACCCAGAACTGTGAGGAGCCAATTACTTTGGGTGTTATTTATTCAAGCTGACACCATCAATCAACCATCATAATGCTCAAGTTTGATCCACAAATTTGAAGGAAGCTGCACTGTGATTTTTCAATTTAATTACACATTTATAGGGAGGTTTGCTATCATTTCCTCTTTAATGCTTCCATGCTATTTTTCATGAAACATGCAAGTGGAAAGGCATCTATACTTCTAGAGGGCTTCAAGATTTTAAGAACTATCATTTTTCTCAGAATATATTGCAGACATTTCATTTCATAAGAAAATTGATTTTTATTTGTTCAGTAATCAACAATCACTATGAAACATTAACTATGTTAGGAAAATTGAAGCTATTGGAAGATATGTTGAAGTTGAAGTTCTGTCACTGAATACTAGAAAAATATGAAAAGCAACTATTAAAAATAAAGTAGAGTAATGTAATGTTCCACATTATGAAATATAGACTTGTATTAAGTTTTATATGATCAAATATTATTTTAATGTTCAATATTTTAAACTGATCTTTGTAAGAGACCATACATTCATTGAACAAATAAAGACTGAGTTTTCCATTTCTTCTACAAAGTTTATGTATGAATTCTTACACATATTTTAACTGTCTTTTTATTAAACTGAACCATGTCTTACATACTATAATATTCTCTTCAGTATGTGTCATCAGAAAAAGTCACATTGTCATATTTAAAATTACTTATTTATTAAAAAAATTTGTGTGTATATATATATATATATGCATATGTACATAAATATACTCTATAATACTTAGTCTAGATCATAAAATTTGCTTTTCAGTATCACATTATACATATTAGAAAATGATAATATGATGGGCAAAATTTGTCAAAACCTGTCATTTAGTCAAAACATAAAATTTGTGATCTGAGATATAAAAGCAACTTTTATTGTATTTATTTATTTTTGGTATTGGGAATCAAACTCATGACCTCAGGGTTGCCAAGCAAGTGCTTATGCCACTGAGCTATATCCCCGGCCCCAAAAAACACAGTTTTTGTAAGGAACTATAACACTTATACCTTTGAAGGAATAGATGTTTGTCATCCCATACTTTAAATATGCCTGTTATATAACTCTTTTGGATAGAGTGTAAACATATAGTATTGTTGAATCAGTGTCCAATTATAATTTTTAAAAAATTAAAAATATATTAAGATAAATGTGAGGTTCTCCTTGGAGAAAAATAATATGAATAAAATATCTTGCACCTTTTTTATAATTATATTTTTTCTGACCATATGTATTTGATAGTTTTTAAATCACCCTCCTCTATAGGAAACATACACAGTGCAATTTAACTACCATAAGTGGGCTTGTGTTTCACTCCAAAATTACTCTTACAGTTAAACCTGCTTCTATATTGTGTCTGTCTTTTCATGCCACTAAAAAGGAAAGAGATCACTGCTATAGGTGTCACTGTGCTTAGAGACTTGGTAGCTTTGGGATTGATACCAACTGCCATTCTGTAGGGAAACCTATGGATACTTTTATATGTCAAATGTTAAATATGCATAAACTTTATATAATATTATAGAGTGTGTAATTTGACTTTGGAAAATCACCAGTTTGCTATAAGTTGAAATTGATTTTGATATTGAGAACAACCAAACGACACAAAAATATTGTTATGTGAGGTTACAGATTATGCAACTAAATATGTGATGGAAGTTAGCTTGCCATGACAAAAATTACTAGCAAGTGTTCAAATATCTGTAAATATCAAATTATTTTCAGTGTTTAGGACTGGCAAGTTTGCATACTAACCACATCAAAGCACAGCCTCTGACACATTGGGAAGTAATTCAGTGTTTCTGCTAGTTTTATGTTGCTCTGTCACAAATTACCACAAATTAGAAATATAAACTGATACAGATTTAGTATGAAAGTATCTGTAGGTCAAAATCTGGACATATAATTGTATTCACTCAGAGTCTCATGATTTCAAAATAAAAATATTAATCAGGTTTTTGATCTCCTCCAAAGGCCACAGTCTATGGCCCCTCACATTTTTGGTGTTACTGTATTCCTTGTGGTTTTAGAACACCTGTCCCCATTTTCTTGTTGGATGTTAACCTGGAGTCAATCACAACTTCTAAAAATCATGTTAAGTACATGAGTACCTCGATAGTCCCTGTCGCGGAACACTGAGCATGACCTTTTAGATTCCTGCCAGTCAGCACTGTGCTTCCAAGGGTTTTTTTTTTTTTTCTATCCTTTAGGAGTACATATGACTAGGTCAAATCCATGCAGATTAATCTCTTTCTTAATTGACCCAAATAAATTGACTACAAACCTACATTTACTCTGAAAAATCTCACCCTTTTTTTCATTTGCTTAGACTACTACAATAGAATTCAGTAAACTGTGTGCATTAAGTAGCAACTACGTAAGTCTTGAATTTCTGGAAGCTGTGAAATTCAAGCTAAACTTGCAACAGATCAAGATACTGGCAAGAGGTCTTCTCCTAGCTTCTCCTTATCCTCACATAGAAGAGAATGGCAGAGCTCTTGTCTTTTCTTTTTCATAACAGGTCCTAATCCTACCAAGAGGCCCCATATCCATGGTCTCGTTTACACTGAAATATTTCTAAAGACCGCACCTCCACACACTGTAACATTGGAGGCCAGGGCTTCAAAGTATGAGTTTAATGCTGACACAAAGAGCTCATTTCACTCACAGATGCTCCCTGTGTTCAGAGTGAAGTGATGATACATGCGTACGTGGGGGGACGTAAGTATTGGAATCACAGTAACTTGTGTATAAGAAAATAGCTTTATACATTATCAAAACATGTAAGTTGAAATCAAAGTGGGGCAAGGAAGCTTAGATGAAAATGAAAAATCCAAGATAAAAACCAAACACACAGGTTCGGGGGAGAAGCAGAGAACACAAATAAAAGAGAGCAATGATTCATGATCAAGGCAAGAGCAGCCAGAATAAAGGCCTTGAGAAGAAAGCGCTGTTTTATCCATGTATCCAGAGGGACTCAAACTAATTTAGGAGTCTGAAGAGAACTGTACATATTCTCTAAATTTTGAAAACATTTTTAATCAGATACTCACTTAGTGAAGTATGATGCACTGGCTTGCTGTTACTACCAGCGGCACCACCAGCAAAATCATTTCCTCTTATTCTTTCCCTTTTTTTCTTTCTCCTTCTCATCTTCCTCATCCTTTCCAACACCCTGACCACCATTTTTAATCTCCTTCATCCCTCTATCTTCTTTTTCTCCTTCTTCATTATTGTCAGAAGCAGATGATGACTATTATAGGAGACATGTCATTGGTGACAACTATATTCAGTTGCCCAATGAGCTCTTTCAACTCTAAATTCTAACTAGAGCTCATGCAAAATACCTATTCAACTTTCATATACTCAATACTTAGAGTAATTACATATAACCAATACTTATATCGCATGCTTAATCTTTTCTTGTATTTTTATGTACAACCCATACCTACTCTTCACAAGTCAAAATCTACAACTTCAGTATCTCCCCAATATTTCTTTTCCACACTTATGGTGTTTCCCATAGTGTAAACATCATGTATGACTTTACAGGACCTGTCTTTGCTCAGTTCCTAATAAGTAAATTTTCTTTTATGCTGTATTTCATATGAACTAAAATGGATTCAATTTCATGTTCTCCATAACGTAATTGTGTCTCTATATTCTTCCTCCATCTCTGAAATAATTTGTTTCGTGATGGAGCACACTGACTTGTGTCCTGCGAAGTTATGTTCACTTTCTGTAGAAAAAGACTGAACAAAATTAGAGGTCAAAATAACTTTCAGCAGAGAATTGACTTCTCTCTGAATTGAACCACCATTTGATACGCTCAAGTTTTGACCACTGACATATGTGAATGTGAGCCTTTTGGGAAATGATTTATTTGCTGAACAAATCAAGTTAAGATGACATCATAATGGAGTGGAGATTGTCCTAAACATAAAAACTGGTATTTCATCAAGAGAAAATCAGACAAACACCAAGAGAGAACGTCATATGAAGGTAGGGCATAGAAACTGAAGAGGAGCAACTGAGTCAGTGTGAATTATACACTTCTAAGACCAGACAGAACTATAAAAAAGCAAGGAAGGGTTATTCTCTACATGTTTCAGATGACACATAGCCATGCAAACACATTGTAAAATCTGAGAATATAAATTTACCTTCCTTATGCCACTGAGTTTGTAGTAACTTTCACAACTGCCTCAGGAACAACATGCATATGGATATCTCTTACTGGTTTTCAAATATTATTTAAGTTGCCAGCTCTACTGAGAAATTACCATGACTTCCTAGTACATTGAATCTCTTTGTACATACATAATCTATGAAAATATAATTATATTGGGCTTACTTCATTGTTTGAATTTTTACTTATAGCTACTTTTTATCAATAAGCTCCTGTTTCCTACTCAGAAAGTGGAATAAAGTGGAGGTGAAACAACGTGCTTTTGAATAAAGGAATAATATAAAGAATGCTTACTATTAATTTACTGGCACTGAGATATATAGAGAGAATAGTCTTTATTAGCACACTCTACCTCCCTCTGTTCTCTTCTCTTACTGAACCTGGGACCAGGTATTATGTACTGGAAGTTCAGCTCTTCATTCTTAGCTCAGAGTATATATATATATATATATATATATGCATTTATTTTGGGGCATTTCAAGGTAGTATTTTAAAATTCTGTTTATTTTTTAATTAGTGAAACTATAGATAGATAGGTAGGTAAATGATAGATAGGTAGATAGATAGATAGATAAGGTGATACCTCAATTCACAAACTTGATTCTTTCCATGATTCTGGTTGCAAAACCATGGTGGATGAGAACCAAATCAAATTCAGTGGTAACATTCAATGTTGACCTTATGGGGAGGTCTGATTTTTTTTCATCCACTTTGGTTTATGACCAGAATCACGGAGAAAACTCAATTGGTGAACCTAGGTACTACTGATAGATGGCATTTTTGTTTAAGGAGACCAATTGAAGGAGAAACCAATTATTTACTGTAAATGTTTTTGAAACATTGTTTTAATTTTAATGTGTCAGTTTTCTTTAGCCTTCCTTGGTCTACTTACTCTTTTTATCTTCCCAGAAGCCCTTAAAATGAAAATTCAGTCTTCACTTTGGCATCCTACATTTTCCGTCCTGCTAAAATCTTTTTTACATGTTCTCTGTTTACAACTTCATTCTCTGTGTCTGTACATTCAGACAGTGGTCTCATATTTTGAGTGATACTTGGTCCTCAGTGTAGAGATACAGAGATCTGTAACAGCAAGAAAGCCAAGATCCTTGGAAGCAAGAAGCCAGATTCCTCTCTACCAGAGTACTAAATAGCACATGGGTGGGTGCTCAAAATGGGGTGAGAGGGGTTAGAACAAAGCAATACTGGTACCCAACAGAGCAAATAGTAATTCCTGTAGCACAGTATCAGGCATCTGGGGCACACTTAGTGCGATGTAAGTTCCTGTCAGCTTGGGTGATCTCTGTGGGGAAAGAGAAGAGAGGGAGGTCATGGGTATGTGCTCAAGGGAGATCTATTTATATTTGTTTATAAAAGAAAAATTCTGCTCTTCAATTTGTACTTGACTTGCATATCTGCATGTACTGTCCTCCTAGAGCTTCTTGCCTGGCCTCCATATTGGTCTTTGAATTCTGCATAAAAGCCTCTCTGACACTACAACTCTTGCATTCAGCACACTAGTGAAATCGGCATTAAATAGATGATAAAAATATTCCATTGCCAGGGGCAGCAGTAGAAAGGCCCCCTTTGGACAATGGTTACAGTGACCTCAGTGCCTAGATGACTGAACGCAGTGGAATATATACCAGGAAAGCACTTCTTTAGAAGGCCCTTTTCAAGTAGGCTGCCAGGGAATCTTTCTCAAATGAAGGTTTTAAATTCTTTCACACTGGAGGCTATAATTGGTGATCTTACAAATGCCTGAGATGCCATAAAGTCACCTTTCTTCTTGTTCCTGTACATTTCTTTTGTAATGGCACTAACTGCTTTGGCAAGCACAACTATTTGGCCCCAACTTTATATATTTCAAGTCAAAATTTATAACTTTCCATGTTTCTGTTCTGCATTTGCCCTTGACTCTCATCATAAATCTAGCTAAACATAATCAGCACTGCCAATGTTTCACCCTGAATATTGGGCTGCCTTAAAATTTACGTTACCAGATGAATTAGTTCAAATCCCTTAAAGTTAGCTTCCCTTCCCTTCCCTTAAGTATCAGGACAAGTGTGATGTGTAGAAAATTTTATTTTAAAGTGTAATATAGCCAGCACATACTTGACTTGCCAATAAAATCCTTGATTCAAATTTAAACCTCCTGAGCCTGGCCTCTACTGTCTTCATTCTTACCAATATTTTAATCTTTTGAGCTCTAAAGAGTATAACCCGTAAGACTCTGATTAAATGTACTATTGTTCTATTAGCCAGTACTTCCAAACATTTCCAGACTTCCACAAGTCAGTTACAAAGGCAGCTAAACCACGGGTCCTGTGCAGTCGCTACAATGACCTCATCTCTCTGGAAAAAATTTCTTGCGAACAATTTTCTTGTAAATGTTTTCATCATTGAGGGAGAATATCCAAGGGTCACACTAAAGGAGGAGATATTTGATTTGGTTCTCAGTTTCATGGGACTCATTCAGTGATAGACTGTCTGAAAGCAGACACTTCATGGTGGAAGGTTATAACAGAAGAAACATAATTAGTTCAGAGCAGGCAGAAACAGAGCACAAGAGCAGTGCCAGACAGGAAGAGACCAGGGATCATATATAGAAGCCATGATCCATGATCCACACAGACACCCAGGACCATGTCTTACTGATATTATGGGCAATGCATTACCACTTCAGTCAACATACCATAATTAATCTACATAATCCTGCACTATCAACGAATAAACTTTATTTAACTAAGGATAAGATTCTATTTTTCTCAAAAGGGTGTTAGCTAGTTGTGATGTAATTATTTAAATTTAGCTTTTGAACAGATGTTTGATGTTTAGTGACCATAAAATAAAAACTGCGTGGTAAACTAATGACATTAAATTGCAAATATGATGAGAATGTCACTGGATGGGGACTGAAGTTCCTTATAGAGGATATATGAACCTCAATTATCTCCCAGCACATACGCAGATGGAGTAGTCTTTTCAACTTCTCAGAGCAAAAGAATTTCTGGATATACCAGTAAGAGGTATAGGTAAATAGAGCACACAGAATTGAAAAGCAATTATTTACAGAGAAACTGCAGCTTAAGCACTCAAAAATGAGTTGTACTACTGTCTAGGCTTGGAGATTTATGTGTGTTCAGAGAGGTAACCTTTAAAATGGATGATCTAGGATGCTTCTTTGAACCCTTGACTCTCTTTCTTCATCCTAAATTCATGTTGATGCTTTTTACTGCATGAGCTAGGATAATGTTGGGACTTACACCATCAGGTAGGGATTTGGTATGACTGTCTTGAAAGGAAACAACAAACAAGGCAAGGGAATACAAACCAGCCTGGGGAGCAGCAGCATGGGGTTGATGATACTGATCACCGGGGTGGCTTCGAGCTTTCCCTTGAACTACAGCTTCCTCGTCACTTTTCTACTTGCTTTTTACTTCTTACTTGATTCCTCAGAAGTACACTTCTCCCTGTCTTAACTTAAATTTAAATTTCAAATTACATCCAAGGTAGTTTAAAATAGCACCTCACAGAAATGATTTAGCAACATTGTTATAATGTATTATAGAAGAATAAAAATTTGAATCTGAAAAGGAAATCAAGTTCATGCATAAGGTTCTCCTATAGTAATGATTTACCTTAATAATAACAAAAGTCAGGCCAGACAATGATCAGGTCAGTTTTTATATCAAGTGTATTCATAAGTGTAATGATATATTCTGGCCTTAATTGAAAATGTTACACAATAAATCTGACAATTGAAAAAGAAATGTTGGCAAATATCTCAGGTAAAATGAATACATAATCTTGAGAGTGAATTTGCATTATTTTTTGTATATCTTATATCATATTTATTAATTAAATTAGATTAGAAAATCCATGGCAGTGATGAGGAAAGGTTTATATTTTCTGTGATGAACAAGAAATACAGAGATACAAGTTTATGTAGGTCATATACTTTGCACTTATGGCAAAATGTAGCATTTTCAATGAAAGAAGAATCTGTTCCAGTATCTCTCCCCATTTAACAAAATTAATGAACATAAACACTAAACGTACTAAAAATGCGTGTCTACGAGAGAATTCTGGAAAGATGGAGTAGAGAACACAAAACTGTGCTCCTTACCTACATAGTAATTGCATTGACAAAATCCAGAAATCTGGGGTATTTTCAAGACATAGCTTCCAACGGAAGGTACAACTTTTCTATTAACTTCAGCAAAAACAGCTGTTGACGCTGTAGTGTTTGCCTATTTCTACAAACCTGCGCCTATAGCAGGTCACACTGTATGTACATTATCTGAGGAACTGCGTACAGTTTGTGGAAGGAGGGCGTGAAAAGAACTCTGTCCTTGAAATATTAAGGATCTCTACCTTAACCTTAATTTTGATCACAGTAGTTTCCAAGAATAGGTTGGTTACCATTAATCATTGTTCCTCATTCTCTGACTGAAGTGACTTCACGCGAATTTAAAGGTCTAGCAGACTTTTCACCTTGCTTCATCTCTGTCTTTTAATTTTTGGAGACAGAAATCAAACATAAGTGCATTCAAAAATGACTTCATGCAGAGAACTACTGTAAAATATCTGCACAAGCAAATGTATCTGGCCAGGAAAGTCTTAAGAAATATACATTTCTACTTTAGTCTAATTCTTAGCACAAAATCTTCCTACAAAAGATAGAAAGAGAACAATAAACAATGGTTACAATGAAAGCAAGCTCTTGGGGAAGAGGAAGGATCCCATCTCTAGAATTACTATGTCAGTAGAGTCAAATGTCCAGTATTAAACCAAAAAAATCAAAAGCATACAAAGATATGAGAAATTTTGAGCCACTCAAAAAAGAAGATAAAACAAATTATTCTATAAAAAGAAAAACAAAGGAAGATTGATTAGACAAATATAAATACCTGTATTTACAATGTCAAAAAGTCTAAAGAAAATATGTGGAATGTTAGGATGACCTCCCTCTGGGCTAAACACACACATGAAGGCTGTGAGACCGGGGGAGAAAATGCAGAGACAGGGGCTTTGGTGGACATGAAGGAGCTGGGCATATGGGAGTGTCTGGCTGTGAAGCTGCAAACATACAAGACAGCAATGGAGAGGGCAGTTTTGCTTCAGAGGACTGATGACATCGTCTCAGGCTGCAGAAAGAAAGCCGTTATCATAGTCAGCAAGGTGGGGCTCCTGATGCTGGGCAGGAGTGAATGTAGGGCAGGGTGACTTCAGCACACAGAACAGCAGTCTCGCCTTTTCCTCAGCCAGTGTGGCAGAACTCTGTGGACATCTTTGTTTGAAAGGGATCAGGGAGAGGGGCAGCTCCGAGTCCCGCTCTGTGCTACCTCAGTTTGCAAAAGGCGCTGACATGTCATTCTTCGCTGTTCTAAGCTTTCCATTTAGATTGCCTCCTATGAATCTGAGTCCTCCTATAAACCTAAGTCATTTCAAAACTAAAAAAGTTGACACGAATGGTTTGAAAATAAAAATATGGGCATATAAAACGAAAAATAAATCATAAAGAAAATGTGGAATAAATATTACCCCAAGTAAAATGAAAAATTTATTAGAAAAATTCAAAGGCAAATTTCAACAGACAGAAGACGAGCTAGCAAATTTTGAGAATAGACAATTGCAATCATAGAGTCAGAGGAACCAAAACAACTGGAAAGTCAATGTATGCACAGAGACGCTTAGAGCCGCATCAAAGATGCCAACATGTGTACTGTGGAAGTACCAGGAAGAGAGGAGAAAGACAGTAGGACAGAGGATGTGTGTAAGACTACATAAAAACCTCATCAGTTTGATAGAAAAATATGAACTCCAGAAAGATAAAGTGTGCTATGTAAAGACTTATTAATTTCAAATGTTTGAATGACAAGGAGTGAACCTTGAAAGTTGTGAGAGAGAAATATAAGGATGCCTTGAAAAGTCCTAGTACATTTTTCATTACAAACTTTTGAAAGTAGAAGACAATAGAATATTATATCCAAAGTGATTTAAAAACTATCCAAATAGAATTTATGTCAAAACAGTCCTTCAAAAGTGAAGAAGAAACTAAAGAATTCCCAGGGAATTCTTTAAGGAATTCATAAGTAATGGACATGTGCTGTAAGATATCCAGAGTGAAATAATCAAGTATATGATAAATTTATATGGAGAAATAAATATATCATAAAAGCAAATATCTAAGTTATAAAAGCTAATATAATAAAAGCAATGGTTTGTGCCTGCAATTTTAGATTTCTATATGATTTAAAATAATACATTAAGAACAATTATTAGTGTAAAGCTAGCCATTTGGAACCATCTTTTACAACTCTGTGTTTTGAATTGTATACAATTTCAGAAATTAAACTCTGTAAATAAATTCTTAGTGCATGTCTTGGGACACACAAGGCATGAAAGTATGATGTTTGTCACATCAACAATTAAAATGAGTGGTGACAGATCTGCAAGGGAGATTTTTTTAATTATTGAAATTTAACTGTTATAAATTCAAATTACAGTGTAAGATATTAACTTTAAAGATAACTTTTAAGATAGCTTTAGGATGTTAAGTACAATTCCCATAGCTATAAGTTGTGCACAAAAGGAAATAAATATAAATATTTCTTTCATAACTCCTCTAAACACAAAAGGGAAAGGATTGCAAGAAGGGCGATGGAAAGCTCTCCAAAAAGTTCTAAGGCACATCAAAACAAATAACAAAATGGCAAATTACTTCATAAAATAATCATTTTAAATTTAAAATTGTTCAACTTTCCAATCAGAGTGAAAAGATTTGCAGAATGGGTAAAAATACAATGTAAATATTGGCTCTGTACAATAGATTATATATATGTGTGTGCCTATGTGCCTGTGTGTGTGTGTGTGTGTGTGTGTGTGTGTGTGTGTGTGTGTATATATAATTGTTATCATCCTTAAAACAACAGGATATTTTGATATATGGTTCCTCTAAAGTCCTGGGGCAAAAACAGTTGAAACCATAGACACAGAAAATAAAATGATTTCCATGAGCTAGAGAAGAGGAGGGGAAAAGGATGTTATTAAATTAGTATAGATTTTTTAGTTTTATAAATGAGAAGTTATGGAGAATGATGGTGGTGATGCACTACCTAACTAAGCTTTTAAAAATATTTGACTATATACTAAAAGTTAGTCAAATTAAAAAAATAGGCTATGTTATCAGAACAAAAGTCAATTTTTAAAAGTGTGCATACCTAATTTTTCATATCTTAGACAATTTTTAATATGAATATGCACAAAGTAATTTTTAACTTGACATTGTTTCAGAAACAATAGATATTATAATTATGAAAATATATTTGACTGTTATCTATGCACTGCAGACCATCTATGAAGTAAAAGATAGAAAAGTTCTAGGAGTATTCTGCTGATTGCATAGAACATATGCATCAAGTCATTGAGTCAAATTGCATAGATCATGCTCTGAAATTCCCTAACTTATGTTCCTACTTATTTTCATTTAATTTATTCAACTTTAGTTTTGTTGTGAACGGTTTACAAAACACTTAGTGATTTGTTCAAATATTTCCTTTTAGAGATATGTGTCTACACCCTTGACATGTGACATATCTCTGATAGCTTCCTTTTTTACCATGCAATTTCATTTACCCTAAAAATTAATAGGTCTATTGATGGCTCCATGTCATTTGGACCCCTGTGCATGTTTCCTTATCCTTTAAATACAAACTGAACGGTATATGTGTACTATAAAAATAATTTTTACGCAAAATGAAAATAAGTTAAAAAAACTTTTAAAATGCAAAAAACAATCTCTTATTCTCAAAAGTTTAAATGTGCATACATATTGTGACAGAAAAACCCTAATACATCAGGAGCAGATTGTAAATAAGAATGAGTGATTCAATGTCCTAGATGAGAGATTACATAGATGAAGATGAACTGAGATGGTCTTTATGAGGAAAGACTTTGAGCCAGATGAATGGCGATAAAGCAAATGAAGAATAGAAGAAATAAAGCAGACTTAAAAATAACGCTATCTGATCTTGGGTAGGGTTTTATCACATATGGCCTTCATTATACTAAGGTTAATTCCTTCTACACTTTATTTGCCTGCAATATTTTTGTTAAATCATGAAGCTATTTTAAATATTATAACATTATTTATCTGTATCTATTGAGATTTTTACATGATTTTCTCCTTTATGCCACTGATAAGTTATATTTAATGATCAGTGAGTACATCCTTATTATCCTGGGATAAATTGAATTTCATTTCAGTGAATGCTCTTTCTGATGCATCACGTGATTCAGTTCACTAATATTTTCCTAGTATTTTTGCATGAGTGATCATCTGCATATTGGTTTGTAGTTTTCATGACATATTTGTCCCTTTTTGACATCAGGGCAATGCTGGATAGAATGAGTTTGACAGAGTTCTCTCCTTGCAATTGTTTGGAAGAGATTGCAAAGAATGGTGTCTCTTCTCACTTAAACATATTATTCATAGGAGAAGTACTTCTGGGCTTTTCTTTATTTAGAAGACTTTATACTTTTGTCACTGATTCAACCTTTACTCATTTATGGCCCATCTATATTTTCTCTGTCTTCATGGTTCAGTTTTGTAGGATGTATCTACTCAAAAATTTTTAAAATTTCTTTTTGGTTTTCTGAATGTTTGATACATAGAAATTCATAAATATCCTTGTGTTTTTTTATTTCTGTTCTAATGTTTCTTTTTATATGATATTATTTTATTTATACTTCTCTGTTTTAAAATCTAACTCAGTGCATTTTACTCATTCTTTCAAACTACTGCTGCATTAACTTTTATTTTCTTTGTTGATTCTCTATTTTGTTTTGGTTTATTCCTATTTTTGTAGGACCTTCAGAAGTATCATTAGTATTTTTATTTAAAATTTTTCAGTTCTTGTACTTGCTGTAGGCCCTTACTGCTAAATCCTTCCCTTTCAGTAAATATTTCCCTCTGTTCCACTTTTGCTGCTGTATTTCCATTGTAAAGTATTTTAAGATAATATTAAACTTTCCCTTTTGATTTCTTTTATAATAAAATTTGTTTGGCCTCGATATACTTGTATAGTCCCTAATGTTTATTTTATTGTTGATTTCTAGTGCTCGGGAATGTTATATGTGCTGATGAAAAGAATGTGTCTTACTGCAGCTTTTCCTTGCTACCTGTTGTATTCCCACTCTTTCTTTTTAATCATGATACAATTTGGGAAAATAAAAAATTTATCTTTGGAGACTGACATATATGATGCTATTATTAGTAATAGTACAATACTTGTTTGCAAAAAGCACAAAATAGCTATAAATTTTAACAATTGTCCGGATAAAGAAGAAGCATATATATATATATATATATATATATATATATATATATAACCCCAAGAGTGTCATTGCCACCAAAATCTCTTCTACTAGTAATTGTCAAATGGCAGAATTATGAGGTGGCACAGACTTTTGTTTTTTAAGGCAGTATTATTGAAATTACAGAATAACGTCTCAAATATTTTAGCACATACTGGTCTACCTAACATAGCCTACCTAGCATTGACATGTGTTGGTTTCATTTAAATTTGATTTCCATTACTATTTTCTAGTAACTAATTTGAATACCATGCCTGGAGTTTGCTTTTCATCACTTGGTGATTCTACTCTCCCTCTCTTTGCTTTATGTTATTCACTATTTTGAGGTTAGTGTTTACCTTACCATTCAGTGTGTTTATAGTGGCACTTTGTATATTTATCCATCATATAGAAAAGCAGAATCATTAACAAGTGATTTGTGAAAGGGATTTTTATTTAAGACACCAGGACACACTGTGGGAATAAAGTGAGAGAATCAGTTAAAAATTTCTGGACCATGTACCACTTCTCCAAAAAGAAAGTAGCTATTATGCAT
Source organism: Dinomys branickii (assembly GCA_004027595.1). Lineage (NCBI taxonomy): Eukaryota > Metazoa > Chordata > Mammalia > Rodentia > Dinomyidae > Dinomys > Dinomys branickii. The sequence continues at coordinate 77,726 of PVLD010004467.1, forward strand.
AGGAGACATACAATGTTTTGTTTTGTTTTTTTAATTGAAAAGAAGAAAAAGCATCTTGAGAAAAATCAGCCTGAAACTCAGATTGAGAACAGAGGTAGAGCAGCAGCCAGTCCTGCGAAAGCCTAGAAAAAGGAAAGCCTGAGATACTAATTGCATTCTACTGATCACCTTGAACTGGTGCTTTTTATTTCTTATATTCTCCAGCACAGAGTACTGGACCCAGGATATGTACATATTATGCAACTTCATTACTGCTCATCTACTTTCATAGATGTCATGTTTAATATTATTTTTGAGGCAGGTTCTCATTAAATTGCTGAGACTAGTTTCAAACTTTTGATCCTCCTGTCTCGGCCTGTTAAGTATCTGAGGTTACCGGCCTGTGGCCTTGCACTTGCAAATTGATTCCTTTTTAAACTACTATTGCCTTTTTGTAACTACTAGTTACTTCAATTTCAAATTCTAAATCTGCAGCTTTCTCACATTGGAGGATTTCACACAGATTCGGTAAAAACAATGTTATCCTGGGAAATGTACTTTCTAGGCTTAAATACAATGTCAATGCTTCCGAGTTATCAACAAAAAATACAAAAAGACATTCATCCAAAAAGAAATACATTGTAACATAATCAGTGTGTTGGTTACTTTTCTCTCTTGCTGAGACAAAATACCTGATGCCCAAAATTTAGGAAGAAAGGGTTTATTTAGCTTACAATTTGTAGAGGGTTCAGTCTATACTTGGCTGGCTCCAAGGCAGAGTGGCACATGGCAGAGGGCAACAGTTCATGGCGGCAGAAAATAACAGCAAGTGCAAAAGGGAGGAGTTGCAGCAAGCAGCATCTTTGTCTCGCTTACATATACAAAACTACCTGCCCCAGGGCAGGTGTTGCACTCACATGTATAATCCCAGCATTAGATCAAACTCTAGAAGCCCATTCCCATGACTGCCTGAGGGTTTGAGAGGACATCCAGACACCAACCATAACAGTGGGTCTTAAAATGTTCATGCCTATTTTAAGTATTTTCTATGATGGTTTTAGAAGTCAGCTAAGGACAACTTAATGCTTACCAACAGTACCTACTTTGTTACTTTTCTCTTTCTTATTATCTTTAAACTATATGATTATTTTAAATAAAATAATTTACAGAGGCCATTATTTATATGACTTATAAGGGAAATGTGTATAATTCTATGATTTTATACAAGATTTATTAAATATCCATTATAAAATTTTTAAAACTCCTAGAGTTATCAAAAATTTATTTTTATAGATTTAAAGAGAATATTGTTATATGTACAATTTTTATCTGATTGATTAATGTAATTATACATTCTTGAATTTCATTGTATAATTTTAATGTTTTTTTCTTAAATTGATCTCTAATAATTGCATATTTTTAAACAGTAGTGTGTTATATTTCTGTGCATATGTACAATATATAATGATCAAATTAGGGTAATTTCCATACGTATCAGCTCAGATATAGGGTCTTTGTTTTGGAACATTCAAGATCTCCAATTCATATTTAAATATATATTCTTTACTCTTTAAAGAATATAAGAAGTTATGGTGTCCATGCATCTGCAGCCCTGTACCCCTTTCTCACCCACTTTCTTTTTCTGTCCATTTCCCACCTTCTGATAATGACTTTCTTCTCATTATATTCTATGAGCTCAAATGTTTACTTTCACCTGGAAATGACAACACACAGTATTTGTCTGTGCTTTTTTATCTTACTGTACTGTCAGTCATTACTCTCTATGTTGCTGCAAATGAAAAATTTCATCCTTGTCTATTGTCACAAAACATGTCACATTTCCTTTACTGATTTATCTGTCACTAAATACCTAGGACTCCATATTTCAATGATACTGAGATTGTTAGATCAAGCTGGAGTTCAATTCTTTTTTTTTAGTGAAATTCCTCATTGTTTCTTATAATGGCTGGGCTAACTTAGAGTCCCACAAACCAAGTCTGAATATTATTCTTTTTCTTCATCCACGCCAGTGTTTTTAGTTTTTAAAAATTCTAATTAAGTGATGATATTCCTCTTTAGTTTTAATTTGCATCACTCTGACAATGAGTAATGTTTAGTAATTTTTATGTACATATTGCCTTTGTATATCTTCTCTTGAAACTTATTCTATTTTTTTAATATGAGGGATTTGGGGTTTATCCCATTACCTCTGTCCTGAGCTACATTTTTAGTACTTATTTTATTTTTGCAGAGAGGATTTTTTCTAATTTGCCCAGATTATGATGAACTTACTCTCTTCCTTCTTGAAACTCCCAGTCAGCTGGGATTGTAGACATGAGCCATCAAACCTGACCATCTGTTCATGTGTTACTATTATTATTATTCTATGTATTTTTTGCTATTGAGTTCCTTTATATTCCTAATATTAATATATTGTCATAACTTGTCAGATACATAGTTTGTAATCATTTCAATTTTAATTTATCTTTTCACACTGATAGTTTTCTTTGCTGTTGGAAATCTTAGTTTGATGTCATCTCATTTGTCAAATTTTGGTTTGTACTGGTAGAGTCATAAGCAAGACACACAAAAAAGTTGCTCAGACAAATGTAATGCAGTAGTTCCACTATGTTTTCTTCTAGTAGTTTTATAATTTTGAGTCTCATAAAGTCTATTATCCATTTTATTTGCTTTTTTTATATAGTGAGTGACAGGGCCCTTGCTTCATTTCTCTGCATATGTTTATTCAGTTTGTCCAATGCCACTTATTGTGAGGTTGGTTTTCTCTCTTATTCTCTCATATCCTAGTGTTCTGTAAAGTACCTGTTGTCTCTATATATGAGAATTAATTTCATGGTTTCTTGAAACGTTCTGTTGGCAGGTATGTGTGTATGCCACTATCATGCAGTATTTATTTCTGCATTTTATAATATGTTTTGTTTGTCTTTTATTGATTTATATTTTTGGTACCAGGGATCAAACTCAGGACATTACGTTTGCCAGGGAGGCATTTGTGACCCTGAGCTGTTTCCCCAGCCCAATGTTTTGATATGAGGTAGTATAATGCCTTCAGGTTTGTTCCTTTTATTCAATGTTACTATGCTTTTATTTACCTTTATTATTTGTTTTTGCAAATCATAATTATAAAGTTTTCTTATTACTTGACTGTTTCTTGCTGTTCTCTTTATTACCTTTTTCATCATCTCTTCTGGGGGTTTTCAATTTTGTAAATTAGAATACTTGTTTTTAATTTAGAGAATATCTTACTTTAAATTGTGTATTGAAGTTATAAGTCTCATCCAGTGTAGTGAGTGAATGCAATACATTGAAATGTATTTCATTTTAAGTTTAGTTAGCGAAAATGTAATAGGAATCAACTAGCAAAGAAGTAAAAGAATTTTATGTTGAAAATTACAGTACTCTGAAAAAGGAGATCAAAGAGCACTTAAGAAAATGGAAAGGTAGCCCTTGTTCTTGTGAAGGAAGAACCAATGTAGTGAAAATGGATTAATTCTAAAATTTTATGTCATCCCAATTAAAATATTAATAGCATGCCTCATAGAATTTGAGAAAAAATCCTCAACTTCATTTGGAACTAGCAGAGACCCAGAATAGCAAAGATAATTCTGGGCAAAAAAGGCAAGGCAAGCACCACACTCCTGGACTTGAATTTGTGCTATGAAACTACAGTGCTAAAAACGTGGTACTCACATGGAAAAATAAAATCAATCCTATGGATCAAAGGAATATTTTAAAAGATGAAGCAACAACTCCAAATACACTCAGTCACCTTATCTTTGAAAAAGGGGCCAAGCACTTTCATTGAAAAAAGATAATTTCTTTAATAATAGTGCTGGAAAACTTGGCTTTCTTCATGCTGAAGATTAAAAGGAGACCCCTATCTCTAGCCATGTACTAAACTAGAAACAGTTACAAATATACTGCTAACATATAATGTTGTTATCATTTTCACCATGGAGAGAGCTCTGTTTTCTCATTCAAGAGAAATAAATATTCTTTAAATCTTTTTAGTGTTGCATTTTAATATGTTCAGAGAAATATGATTACATTCACTTTTATTGTATTTTTCAAAGGTAGTTTATCATGGCTAATGATAAAGTTTTCATCATGTATATAAAAGTATGCACATAAAGACAATATATTGTGTTGTTTAAATTTTTCTCATGTTTAGTTTAATTTGTCACTCTAAAGTCTAGGTGAACGGCACACATATAAATTGCTCTATCTTTTCATTTTTAAACTTTCGTAATTAAATATTTTCTGAAAATATTCATTGTATAGACTATTTTGCTTGATACTAATACTTGACACAATCTTTTTGTTGTTTGGAGGTTTGATTAGTTTCTTATTCATATATTGAATCTCTCTACATCATTATATATTAGGAAGATGATTATTACTAGATTTTAAAATACTGAAAAAAAGATTCACACATATTGAATTTATTGATCAGTTAGTGTTTTCTTATTTGTCTCATTGCTGGTCCAAAAAAACCCAGTACCTACAATCTAAAAGAGGAAGCATTTATTTCAGTTCACAGTTTGTAGATCTTTCATTCCGTAGTCAGCTGTGTCCCAGGCAGGTTGGCTTGACAGAGGGGCAACACAAAGGAGAATCTGCCTGTGACAGAGGGGGCAGGAGGCAGAAAGTAGCAAGTAGTAAACCTCCCTTCCCCTTTTGTATCACTCAGGAGATAAGCCTTTTGTTTGGTATCACCCACACCAAAGGAAGGCCTTCCCATTGTCCACATTTGGATCTCTGATTAACCATTCAGTGGAGTAATTTAGTTCTCACACACCTAATACATATTCACACACCTTATATCTAGCCACCTCTGAAGATCCATACCTATGAGCACATGAAGCTCTGGGAGAACATCTATATAAAAGACATGAGTCTCCTAATTCTGAATTTTCACAGTGTTCTAATTGTGCAGGTTTTATTTTTAATACTTTCAATATACTTTTAAGATGAATAGGTTTGTGATGGTCCTTCTGAATTGCTTTTTTTCTTCCTGTGTGAATAGTTTTCTTTTTTCTGTATTTCTATATAATTAAATTAACATAATGTTCTTTTTAAAAATAAATGTTGATATTTAGAAGGATTGTCTGAAATTTCTGCCCTGCTGCCATCTCTAAAGAAAAGTAGTTAAATCCTGTAAAGGTTCAAATTATCTTATACTTACATTGGTATATATAATTTTTGCTTCTTAATATTTCATTTATGAAATATATGTAGCAATATGTTTTTTCGTGTCTGCAACTCAAATTTTCACTTTTGCAGTAAAAATTTCTTTATGTTTGTTAAAAGATAAAATTCTATTTCAGGACTCCTCTAATAAATGTTTTCTTAATTTGCCTTCACATTTGAATGGAGGTGTTGTTAAAGTTGAATTCTAGTTGGATAGTGCAGGTTCTCTCCAAGTTATGGTGGAGTTACAATCTAATAAACTTGCTGTAAATAAAGTCAAATTTCATTTAACCTTTGTGAGTTCCTGCATCACCTCCTTCCTGCTTTACTTTCTTATTGTTTTTCCAGAATTTTCTGGAAAGTGCAAATATAAAATATAATGCCTGAGGATTTCACAAGCCCTCTTAACAGGTTATTAGTACTTCCATCTTTCTGAAAAGAAATAGTATATTCAATAGGTAAGACTTTAGTTTGGAATAAATCCTTCTGGGCTTGTATCCCAGTTCAACTATTTACTAGCTGTTTACTCCTTAATGAGTCACTTAAACAGTCAGTATCTAATTTTCCTTATCCACACAAAAAGATGTTAATAGCACTTATTTTAGAAGGTCACAATACTGAATGATTTAATTCCTGTAATTGAACAGTACATGGCCTTAAAGCTATGTTAAAACAAAGTGTCTCCTTTTCAAATGAAGATGTGAATTAAGAGAAAAACCTCAACATATGTGACAGAAAATATTTTACCTTGTTTTCAACCTATCTCCAGTTCTGTATTTCTGTACTGTAATTCAGACTATATCTAAGCTGTATTCTAGTCTATCTCCACTTCTGCATTTCTCTAATGTAGTTCAGACTAATTTCGGTCAGTATCCTTAACTAGGGGGACTACCACATGGATTGTTTGTGCTACTGGTAAATAATTATACTTCCCTTTCCCATTAACAATGTTCAGAATGGCAAGTTGACTTTTTCAGTGAGGTTCGAGTCATTATGATACATGTCATAGTTAAGTAATATGTCACACCAGAACAGAAAATTTAATTGGAATTGCATGCTTCAACATTTTTTATTATTTTCTTCTGCCACAAAAGGGCATAATCCTCTTGGGGAACTTTTGTTTCAGTTTGAGTCTTAAAATAGATATATGAAACAATTTGTGCTGAACTGAAAACACAGATCTCGGTCTATCAATCTGCAATATGAATAAGGAGAATTGCAAGATTTCAGTTTTGGTATCTAGCGAAGGTGTATGATCATATAGCTTGTAAAATACAAGACAGAGTTATTATACAGCATAATAACTATCATATTGTCAGTATTACAGTCCAGTATGGAAAGGTTTCTTTTTTGTTTACCCTTGCCTTATGGAGTTCTAAATTTTTACTTTGTATATAGCACTGAATGTTTTATAGGTACAGGTGACACAAATATCTAAGAAAAATATTTGAAAAAATGGTTAGAGTTTATTGATAACTCAAAATCTGTGAGCTTCCGTAAAGATAAAAGCTACAGTTCAAATCATTTCTCCCGGACAAATCTAATTTTACCTGCTAAAGTAGGATAATGGCAGCCTCTGGATATAGTTCACAGCATTCACCCATCTAGGCACTCAGAAGCCAGTGAACTCATGATTCAGTGGTGCCTGGTGAATGGCCCAGTTGGTGGCAGATGCTGAGGTCATCCATGTAGTGCTGGTTTTGCAGGAATACAGAGTGCAAGAGTTGTAGGGTCACAGAAGTTTCCACCAGCTTTCTGAAGTCCTGAAAGTTCTGTTCTTGTGCACAAGAGCACAGTGTGTGAAGCCCAGGGTCAATCCCAAAGTACAGTGGAGACACCAGGAGCAAAGAACATCTGAAGGAAGTTCTAAGGGGTGAGTAAAGCCAGCCAAAGAGAGGACTACAACCAGCTGTATAACCAGAGGGGTGGGGCAATGAAAACTCATCAAAGCTCCTATCTCACCACAATTTCCAGGGGTGCAGGACATGGAATTATAGGAATGTTTGCACTGCTGTGTATCTGCCTTGGTTTGGTTTCATTTGTTTCTACTCCACTGTTTCTACCTTTTGGAATGAAAATATTCACCCTATGCCTTTGTATATAGGCAACATTTAACTTTCTTTCTGACTTTTCTAGGGGATAATGAAAACTCTTTGCCTTAAAACAGCAGATTTTGGACTCACGCTTTTAAGCAAAGCTGAAGCTGTTATGAATATGCAGCTCTTAGAGGTGGACTAAATGTATTTTCCATAAATGGATGCCCCTAAATCCTTTGGGGGTCAGGGATAAATGTGTTTTCTTAATCTAGATATTCTCCCCCAACTCTCATATGCTCAGTAAAGGTTCTTTTGTTTCAAGGTTTGAAATATCTCACTCCAAACTTTCCTTGATTTGAGGGTTTGTGTTGAGAAATCTGTTGTGATTCTGATGAATTTTCCTTTATAGGAGATTTGTTTCTTTTCTCTAACAGCTTTTAATATGCTTTTCTTGTGTTGAGTTTCTGGAATCGTAATCATTATGTGCCTTGTTGTAGATTTATTTTGGTCATGGTTGTCTGGAATTTTATATGCCTCACTTAGTTGTATGTCAAAGTTTTTCTCCATGTTTGGGAAGTTTTCTGTCATTTCTTCTGTGAAGAGTTTCTTAATGGTGTTTCCATTATCCTAGCTTTCCAATTGAATCTGATCAATTTTATGTTGTTCCTCTTTGCCTCATTTTGCAACCCTTGGATTAATTTCCATAGTCTCTTCCTATTTTTAAGTTATCTTTTTTTTTTATGTTCACTAAACACAATCCAGTATTCCAGATCTGATATTATATTCTCACCTTCATTCAATCTGTTCAATACACTTCCAGTGGAATTTTTCATAGCCTGGATATGTTTGTTTCTGTTTCATGGATTCCATTTCTTTCATGTTGGACATTCAGGGTTTACATCATTTTCTTAAGCTCCTCTATTTTTTGTCTGCATCTACTCCAGATTCGTTGAGCATGCCTTTTATTTTGATCATCATTTCTTTTTGACTTGAAAGATTATTTTTATATAATATATTCCATTTGTTTATAACCTTCTGCTACTATCATTTCAGAAAGTTTCAGGGGGTGGGCTGGAGGTCCAGGGTTGAATTTTGTATCAGCATCTTGTCATTTTCTATTTTCTATTTTATTTTGTCTTGCTTTTGCTAATGCTTGTAGAATTCTTATGGTAGATATTTATCACCAGTATCAAGGATTCCCTAGGAGGTATTTGTTCCTTGGACATGTCTTCTAGGATTAGGTGGTTCTTATTCTTCGTGTCTATCTCAGGAACCTACCTTCCCAATTTATTAAGCATGTTTAGTTACTATCTAATTGGCTCAGCACTCAGTCCTTTGGTAATGGATTATGGTGATGGTTATGAGCCTAGACAATCACAGTGTTGTCATATGAGGGAGAGAATCTAATTGAAACATGTATGACATCCTGGCTAAAGTAGTATAATTTGCAATAAAAATAGCATCAAGTACAGCCTAGCATTTCAACACTGTGGTAGCTGTTAATTTGCTACCTTCATATAAGCAAGCTCTACAGTTATATAACAAAATGCAACATATAGTAGGAACTTGTATGCAATGAATTTCCCCTTAGTAGGATGGTTCTATCCATGTGTGAGGGAGATTTAGGAGGGGTAGGTGACAAAACAGAGATGAAGGAGGAATATAGTAGAAGGGGAATATAGTAGAAGAAGGAGAAATATAGCAGAAGCAAGGTTACAAGTCAGTGGATGATCACCCAAGTTTTGAGAGACTGGAAAAGAAACCAGGAAAGGAACAGTGAAAGGGAAAGCAAAAGAATATTAATGCAAATAAAAAAGATAAGAGACAATGCTCACTCACATGAAAATACAATAAAATCAGGAGAGGTAGTTGAGAGTAGAAAGAGGACAAATTGAACAAAACAGAAATAAATGTAGGAAACCTACATAGTCCATAGTCCAAAACATAACAAACAAACAAATATCTCAACCAGACAAAGGAACACCAATCAACTAAACAAAGAAAAATAAAAGTAGTAAAATTCCTCTAGTGTCCTCAGTTCTTGGTAGTGTCCAAGTCATATTCTAAAAATGTGCTGGTATGAGGCTGATCTCGGCATCTAGATGTCAGGACTGGGACTGGTCTTCAGCTGATAACCTTATGCATAGCCACGTCTCAATACCATGATTGTGTCTATGGTGCTCTCCCATCTGCTATGGCACCCTCCAATATGCAAAGCTCAGGAATGTTCCCAAACCTCTCCATAATTGACTTCTTCTGGACTTTGAAGATTCCTCTGTTCATTACAACTGACTCTGCTTACACACTGGCCATAGGGTGTGGGGAGTGTTCTTGTCCTCCAGTAGGCCAAGACTGCCTGCTTGCACTTCTGGACCAAGGTCGGCCTGGTGGTTGTAGAACAGGGGAGCATCCAGTTCTTTGCATTTAGGCCTAAGACGCTTTTGACAGCCACCAGAGTGGCGTCTGGGTGGCCCCAGCTCCTACTCCTCAGCAGAATTGCCCTCAGTCTGCTTCCCATCTGCTGGCAGCCTGTGCTGATTCTCCCCTCATTACTTCATGATGTTGGCAATGAAGTGATTAAGGATCCAAAAGCTTTGAAATAAAATGGCAGCCCTGCGCGCCTGCATCTGTTCCCTGTGCCCGTGTCCTGGAGCACAGTGTTAGTCTTCCTCACTCACCAACCCCTGGCACTGTGGGGACCCTCAGGAAACAGTGTCTTGTATTCTTCTTGCTACTTCTAACTTTTCACTCTCTTCTCACTGTGTGCCTTGCAACTGGGCCATCTGCTGCCTCACTGAATCACCCATAGAGGAGACTTTTGAAAGGTGGTTGGATCATGGAGATGTGACTAATAAATGTATAACTAAATGTGATATTCAGTGGTGAAGCCCGGTCAAAGGAGGTGTGTTCCTGGGGGCATGTCTTGGGAAGATCTATCTCCCACTCTCTTCCCTTCATCTCTTACTTCCATCTACCAAACCAGGAGCTGTTTATCCTCTTTCATCCTCTACTGCTATGCCACTCTGCCTTTGAGCCAGCCAAGTATGGATTGAAACCTCCAAAAACTGTGAACCAAAATAAACCTTTCCTCTCAAATCCTGAGTGTTGGGTATTTGTGTTAGTGACAAAGAAAGTAACTAAGACAGTCCTTAAGTGGTCCAGGCTGTGCTAGAAATCAAAATCTTCTTGCCTCAGCATCCAAAATTGCAAGGATTACAGGTGTGTGCCACTTGGATGTTCATAGCTAAAATGTTTTGTAAATATATGTATCATTAAAACACCTGGTAACTCTTTACTAGACACACAGGTCTCTTGGTGTTTCTGAAAGTACATATTGCTTCAGGACTAGGAAATTTTGATCCTCACTCCAGCAACAGTTTTCTAAATTGTTCTGTGGTTTCTTCAATTCTGTACTTAAGTTTTCCCTTGTAGAAATGGCTTTTTGAATAACCTATGAAAAATAACCCTGCTCTTCACGCCAGCAATTCTGTTGTCCTGACCCGCGGGTAGTCACGAAGACCCTAGAGGGGGACTGGGGATGAAAAAGGACAAGAGACACAAGAAATGGAGACAAGACCGGAGTCTGATCAAGTCTCGTTTATTGAGCAGAAGTCTCGGGTTTATATACAGTGCGGGAGTGGGGACTGACGTCAGCGGGTAACTAGGCAACAGAGGGAGGTCCAGATATCACACGAGGGTGGTTAGAGCATCAGGCAATATTACGTAATCTACAGAAAACTGACCATATGTGGAAACCGGAATCAACTCTCAAAATGGCTGGTAGTTTACAAAATGGATGCCGATCACAGGTCTCTCAGCGGTACAAAATAGATGCAGACAGCAGGTCTCTCAGCGGTCTCCCATAGGTCCCCCTTTTTTAGTTTATTTATTAAAAGACCAAATCTCCTTGAGGGAACTGTGCCTATCTTACGTCAAGATGCTTTCATGTGGAACCAATTTGTACCTTACCTGTCATTGGAAAGCAAGGCAGCAAAAGGCCTAGTTCCTGTCTTAGGCGGGGGTTGGTGATACACGTGAGCCTCCAGTTGCCCGTCTCTGGCTATCCAGCCCAGCGCACCAAGGTGAGAAAGCTGAAATAACCTGTTCATGTTATTAGGCATTATTGTGGTTTGCTTTCTAGAGGTCTCTATTGGCCATGTCAAGCCTATGATAATGGATCTGAATTTGTTGCATCTTAATAGCATCCATTATGTGGAGCACTTGTTGCTTAATAAAGGCTATCAGTTTGTTAAAAATACAAGGTCCAAATGAAAGAAGCACTACTAACACAATTAAAAGTCCTAATAGGGGGAGAAGATAGGGTAGGATTCCGTTCCATGTGCTCCAAAGCGGATTTTTGAATAATTCTCTTCGTCTCTTTATCAGGTCTTCTTGGAGCTCCTTTATCTTGTCTCAAACAATGCCAGACTTGTTTGCATAAAAGCAACAGCGTTCTTGTAAAGCCAAGCAAATTCCTCCCCGTTCTGCAGTTAAAAGATCTAATCCTCTTCTATTTTGGAGGACTATCTCCGCCAAAGAATCTATCTGATCTTGAATATTCTGAATAGTGCTAGACAAGGCTTGGACATCATCAATTAATTGATTACAGAACTTACTATAAGAATGTACAGCGACTCCTATCCATGCTGAACCTGTGACTAGAGCTCCCGAAATTCCTAATCTTACCAATATAGGAATAAATTGAACTACTCTTTTTGTACAACCTGTAACATACTCAAGGCTAGGGATGGGAATAGGTTCGTTCCCAGGTATAATTTCTATATCAGGTAATAAAGCAGCTACAGTATATAACCCTGTCCAATTAGTAGGTAGGAAGGTAAAGGTCAGATTTCCTCCACAAATGAATACTTGTCCTTTTGAAAGGCAAGTAGAGGAACTATAAGTAATTACCTGAGTGCAATCAGCAAAAGTGACGAATCCAACATCAATTGCATACTTGTTGTTTTGAAGACTTCCTTGTATACAAAAAGTAAACTTAACAGCCAAAGGTTGAATTCTAAGTGGTAGACCCACAGTGCAGTTAGGATGTGTAGAGGTTATAATATTATCTGAAGTAAAATTTGAAGGAATAGCAAGAGGCATGAGAATATTTTGAGTCATGCACAACCAACATTCTTTAGCTAAGTTAGGATTAGAAGTATTAAGAGCTGTTATAGTAGCTGTTAGAATTTCTGTAATTTGAGTGTCTATATCAATTTCTCATGAATTTTGAAGTGTCAAAGGATGATAAGTGATTTGTGAAGATCTCCGATTTATAATGTCCTCCATATGTTTTTGTACCTCAATTTCTCTAATTTTGTCTTGTGGTCCACCACCATCAGAAATATGTAACAGAGCAGACTTATTCCAGCACACTGGTTTACCAGGGGTGCCATCACATGAAGCTTGAGCTTATTTATGATTTTTTTTTTAATTTGTGGAATATTAGACCAATCTCCCCCAAAGGTACCAGTGGCAGTATGTTGTAATATGGCTGTGAAATATATTTTATTATCCATTCCTGTGCATTCTTGTACTGACTCATAACAGGAAGAATGCATTGTAGTATAATAAATAGTACATTCTTTAGGACATAATTTTGTTGACCGTGAAGTATCACTGGAGGCTTATAGAAACATTTGTAATTTTGCAAGTAAGGTCCATTTATGGTATTAATATATGTTAAATAAGATATTTTATTACCACAATCTGTATAGCTGGCAAATAATGTAGGTTTGATTGTTGTTGTAAAAGTGCCTCCTCTACAATCACATGGAGCACCAAACATCTCTTGTCTGTATGCTGCAATTCTCGCCCTTTTTTTTTTTTTTTTTTTTTTTTTTTTTTGCGGTACTAGGGATCAAACTCAGAACACTGCACTTGCTAGGCAAGTGCTTATTCCACTGAGCTATATCCCCAGCCCTGACTCTCGCCCTTAATCCTCCATCAGAAAGTTGCCACAAGGTGATTAGTACTCCCAATGTTAAGATCCAAGTTTTGGAATTCATTATCTGAAAAATAAAAATAAGGAGAATTCTCAGGGTGATTCTTCGTCCCTGGAATTATCTATATGATTATCTATTTGTTTTACCAATCGTTCTGGTAACCTTCCTGCAGATTTCATTTCTGTAGAATATATACATACTGATCCTCGGCCCCAGATGAGGACCAGATCTGGACCATGCCATGAATTAGTCATAGGGTCTCTCCATAGTACAGAGGCAAATTGTTTTTGTGTTTCTGTATGTCAGAAGCGAGTAGCTGCTGATTGTCCATTGGCATCCAAATTTTAAAACTTGAGAATAAATAAAGCATGAGAAAGAATATTTCTTGGTGACCACCTTGTGGGGTACCATTCCCCTGTTTTTATTTTATCAATAGTAAGTTTTATGGAAAGATGTGCTTTTTCTACTATTCCTTGACCTTGAGGGTTATAAGGTATACTTGTAATGTGCTGAATATTAAGGTGTTTGAAGAATTTTGAAAAGGTAGAGCTGGAGTAACCCGGACCATTATCGTTCTTTATCTGTTGTGGACATCCCAGGATGGATAGAGCATTAAGCATATGACTAATCACATGTTTAGAAGCTTCACCAGATTGAAGAGAAGCAAAAATAAAACCACTAAAAGTATCTATAATCATATGAACATATTTAAGATTACCAAATTCAGGAATATGAGTAATATCCATTTGCCATAATGCATTAGGTATTAATCCTCTAGGATTTACTCCAAGATGGGGAGTTGGAAGATGTATGGCACAAGAAGGACAATTTTTGGCTATTTATCTAGCCTGTTCTCTGGTAATATTATGCATTTGTCGGAGGGTTTGTGCATTTAGGTGATGTAATTGATGGCTTTTTGTGCTAGAGTAACTTTATCAGTACCATCAGTAGAAGCAATAGCAGCTAATAGATGAACTGTATTTAAGCGAGTAGCTAAATCAGTCTTATGATTGCCTTCGACTAAAGGTCCTGGCAATCCAGAATGAGCACATAAGTGTCCAGTGAAAAAAGGATGATTTATTTTAGTAATAAGTGATTGTAATTGTCTGAATAGTTTACCAGCATTGGAGACATTTTTAATTTGACCAGCAGTCTCCAGCTGTGGGACAGAATGTGCAATGTAAGCACTGTCTGTATAAATATTAAGTGATTGATTAGAAAAGTCAGAAAAAACAGCAATGACAGCATGTGATTCTGTCAATTGAGCAGAGGTGCAATTTGTTTAAAATTGCACCGTTAAGTCTTGGTTGTGACAAACATAGGCAGCCATGCCCGTTGAAGAACCATCAGTAAATATCAATAATTCATCCTTTAATGGATGAAGTGTGGTGACTTTAGGAAAAACAAATTCATGCTTATTAGCAAAATCAATGAGCTTATTTGGAGGATAATGATTATATAAGAGCCGCATATAGGAGGCCAAAGCAATAGGCCAAAACTCAGTAGTTTTCATAAGCCAATTAATTTGATCCTTAGTATAAGGCTGTATAATGATAGCTGGTTCTTTACCAAAATAGCATCTCCCTTGTTCCCTACCCAAAATTAGAAGATCAGATATTGCTTTATAGTATGGCTCAATAACCCTTTCAGGCGTGACAGGTAAATGAACCCACATTAAAGGTGCTGTTTGCCAAAAAATAGCAGTTGGAGATAATGCTGTGTTACAAATAATATATTGTAAAGGCTTGTTATAATCCATGAATGTAACTGTTTGAGATAGGATGGCTAGTTCTACAGTACATATGGCTTGTCTACCCTCAGGTGTAAGTACACGAGGAGATGTGGGATTGGCATCTCCATGTAAGATATCATAGAGAGGTTTTAATCCACCTTTAGTGAGTTTTAAATAAGGCATAAGCCAATTAATATCTCCAAGAAGTTTTTGAAAATCATTTAAAGTTTTCAGCCTATCCAATCTTAATTCCAATTTTTGTGAAAAAACTTGTGATCCCCTCATTTGAAAGCCTAAATATGTGTATGGATCTGTAAGTTGAACCTTATCAGGTGCAGTTTGTAGCCCATTATCAGATAAAGCAGACTGTAATTCTTTATAACATTGAAATACTTTACCACCATTTTGACCAGCCACCAATATATCGTCCATGTAATGAATGATATATATATCTGGCCAATGATCTCTTATAGGTTGTATAGCTAAAGCAACAAAAGATTGGCACAGAGTAGGACTATTTGCCATGCCTTGTGGAAGAACACACCATTGGAATCTTTTCATGGGTGCACTAAAATTAGTAGCAGGCAAGCTGAAAGCAAATCGTTTTTGATCATCAGGATGTAAAGGTATGGTGAAAAAACAATCCTTTAAGTCTATGATAACCTTGAAATAACCCAAAGGTATAGCAACAGGTGAGGGAAGACCTGGTTGTAGAGCACCCATTAACATCATGGTTTTATTTATTGCTCTAAGATCTTGTAACAATCGCCATTTACCTGATTTCTTTTTTATGACAAAAATAGGAGTATTTCAAGGTGAGTTGTTAGGAATTATATGGCCAGCTTCAAGCTGCTCCTGTACCAGCTGTTGTGCAGCCATTAATTTTATAGAAATCAGAGGCCATTGATCGACCCATATAGGCTCCTCAGATAACCATGTAATTTTTTCTGCAAGAATCACAGGAGTATCAATGCCCCTATGGAAAATGGCCCAAACCTGCTCTATCCAGTTTTGGAGTAGCTTCTATAGGTGTTGTTATTCCAGTATTATTTTTACCTAGGCCTTGACCTGGCAGAAATCCACTTCTCAACATTTGAGCAGTAACCACAGTATTAGGGCTACCCATAATCATACCAATTTGAGATAATAAATCCCTTCCCCACAAATTTATAGGTAAACCAGCTATAACATAGGGTTGTATAGTGCCTTTATTACCTTCCAAATCTTTCCAAGTTAATAATTTTGAACTTCTTTCTGAGTTTTGACTTTGTCCTATGCCCTGTAGGTGAGTCATAGTGATGTCTAAAGGCCAAGCCTTGGGCCAAACCTCTTTCTTAATGATAGTAACATCGGCACCTGTGTCAATTAATCCAGAGAATTCTTTACCATCTAACCATAGAGTCATGAGAGGTTTTTATGTAGAAATAACTTTTGCACAATATACATCTGATGAGCCAAATCCTTTATTACCTCTCTGTTGTGAGACTATTTTATTAGGGGTTTGAATTAGAGGCAGAATAACAATTGTGCAAACCGTTGTCCTGTTTGTATAGTACTAATAAATTTAGGAGAAGATGTCATAACCTTAATTTCACCCGTATAATCATTATCTATAACTCCTGGGAACACTTGTACTCCATTAAGAGTAGAACTACTATGACCTATTATGAGACCAAAAGTACCCTCCGGTAGAGGTCCAAAAATTCCTGTAGGGAGACCCTGAACCTCCATTTCAGGTGTTAATACTGTGTAGGAGGTGGAACTGAGGTCCAATCCTGCGCTTCCTGTTGTGGCTCTGCAGAGATCTGAAATGGACTGTTGTTGTTTTGTGGAACAAAGTTGAGTGCCCCCAAAATTTGTCTGGGTTTGGGTATTGGTTTGGGGGCCTGGGGTTGGCCCCGATTCCCATTTCCCTGCATCTGAGTTAATTCGTTGCCTTCATTATCTCTTTTAGATTTGCATTCATTCATCCAGTGTTTTCCTCTTTTGCATCTGGGGCATAATTCTGGTATTTTTGTTTTAGGGTTATCAATAGAAACTTTGTTACAGTTTTTGACAAAATGACCAGTTTCTCCACAAGTAAAGCATTTATTTCTATTTTGTTGTGATAAGAATTGCCAGACTGTAAATCCTTTTTTAGCAGCAGCCATAGCAAGACCTTGCTGATAAGCAGCTCCAATGTCAGAACAAAGACGTATATAACCCATTAAATCAGTCTTTTTTCTATATGGTCAAATAGCAGCTTGGCAGGCAGCATTAGCGTTTTCAAAGGCCAATTGTCTAACAAAATCTGTGTCTGCATCAGTGTTACCAAAGATTATACCAGCTGCAGTAAGTAAACGATGGACAAAATCTGCAAAAGGCTCATCTGGTCCTTGTTTAACACCAGTGAGAGAAGAAGTCATGTCTCCTTTAGAGGGTAATTTTTTTCATGCCCTATTTGCAGCTGTAAGAATTTGTGTATAAAGTCCTGGATCATATAATATTTGAGCCTCTTTGGTATGAAAATTGCCATCTCCTATTAACATATCAAAAGTCCATCCATTATTTGCTTGAGCATTGCATTGAGCAATTTCTTTATAATTATCTACATATTCTGATTTCCATAGAAGATAGTCTCCTCCAGAGAGAGTTGCTTTGGCTAGTGTGTGCCAATCTATAGGTGTAAGCCAATTAGCAGCTATAGAATCCAGGATTGCTGTAGTATAAGGAGCTGTAGCTCCATATTGAGCTACCACTGTTTTTAGCTCTTTTATCATTTTAAAATCGAAAGTATGAAGAGAGAGGACAACTTGTCCTTGATCATTTATTGTTTCAATTACCGGAAATGTTTCCATATTATTTGTTTCTATAATGGAACTAACCTGAGGAATAGACTTTGGAATGATACCTTTTACAGTTTGTTTTAAATTCTGTGAGGTATCCATATTTACTTCTAATTGTTTTTTAGAATCATGTTTTTACTTCTTCTAATTGAGCTATAAGATTTCAATGATCTTTTGGCAGTTTTATCCATTGAGCTATAAGATCTTGTTCTTCTATTTGTAATTTTATTTGTTTTTTATGCAATTCAATATTATTTTCTAATTCTTTCTGAGAATCAAGGATTGGATATGCTGATGGAGGAGCAGTGGGATTAGTGCCATAAGGCAGAGGATGTTGAATATTAGGTGGCCAATCTAAATTATAACATTTGATAGCCATCTTTGCTGTGTGATATTCAGCGGCAGCCATCTTTACCATATCATTATAATTTTCATCTGTTTCATCCATTTTAGTTTCTGAATTTTCTGACAAATCAGGGTATATCTTATTTTTGGGCTTAGTTCCTCCCACTTCTGGCAAGTCACTAGGACTGGGTGTAGTTTTAAGCTTAGCTCCTCCCAAATCATAAGAACTAGATGTAACTTCCTGTTTTAGGCCAGATTCAAAGTGGTTTGAACTGGTTTTTAAAGGCCTCCTCTTTTTTATATCAATCATGGAGAACTCTTTGTTCTCAATTCGTTTAGCCTGTTCGTCCTCACTATCACTTTCAAAAGACATAAGGTCTTCATCTTGTTTATTTACATTTTGTTTTTGATTTGTTGATTGTTCTGAAGCCTCATTTTGTAAGATAGTTTCACCTTTTTCAACAACATTAGCAATTGTAACATCAAAATTTTTCTGAGATAAAATTTCATCAATTAAATTCCAATATGAAAAAGCAGTTATCAGTACCTTTTCAGGCCCAAAAACTGTATAATAAGCCTTAAGTGTATCACCAACTCTTTTCCATCTCCTTGAACTGACTGTTCCCTCAATAGGAAACCAAGGACAAACTTCATTAATATAATCAAAAAATTCATATAATTGTTTATATTTAACCTTTACTCCTCGTGCCTTGAGAGCTTTTTCTAATACTTCAACAAACATCTCATGCTTGCTCATTTCTTGTCCCATTGTTTCGCTGTTCTTACCGAGGTGCGTCAGATGCAGCAGGCTCCCGCGTTGGACCGATCCTCTTTTCCTTTCCTCGTCTTGCCGGCTCCCGAACAGCGTCCGTCACTGGATCCCCCGTGCTGGTGCCCCATGTCGGTCGCCACCTGTCCCAACCTGCGGGTAGTCAACAGAGACCCTAGAGGGGGAGTGGGGATGAGAAAGAACAGGAGACACAAGAAATGGAGACAAGACAGGATTCTGATCAAGTCTTATTTATTAGGCAGAAAGCTCACGTTTATATACAGTGCGGGAGTGGGGATTGACGTCAGCAGGTAACTAGGCAACGGAGGGAGGTTCAAACATCACATGAAGGTGGTCAGAGCATCAGGCAATATTATGTAATCTACAGGAAACTGACCATATATGGAAATCGGAACTCAACTCTCAAAATGGCTGGTAGTTTACAAAATAGATGCAGACTGCAGGTCTCTCAGGGGTCTCCCACATCTGTAACATTTTTTCTTTATTTTCCTTCATAGCATTTATCATGCATGACATGTTACCTTTTTAGAATATAAGTTCCTGAGAACAGAAACATTATTTTATCTACTACAACATTTATGCCTAGAGCAATCTCTAGTACATACTTTCAAGTATTTTTGAAATAAATAATAATATCATCATACTTCTCAGTAAACCTTACGTATTAAATTTTATTTATTACAACTAAACTTCATTTGTGATTGACATTGACACATTAATAATGAAATAATTATGCCTATAACATCCACATGATAATTTTTTAATAATTCATTTATTTTATGAATATTTAAGATAAAACCAGTTAACACTAATTAAGCAATAGATTCATGCATGCATTCAGACACATTTCCATCCTAATCCCCCCACTTTCCAATAATTCTATAGTTTTAGGAATATTATCATTTCCATTTTCCTCATTGGAAGTTGAGGCACAAAAGAGATTTTTGAACGTTTAATACATAAGAGTACAGATAGGAGCTTTAGAAATGAAATTCAGCATTTCTTAATAATAATATTATTATAAGTAAATTATACTTCAAACAATGTTTTTCTTATTGAAAAATGACCTGAATATATGTTCTCAAGTTTCCAATGCAGCTATTCTCTTCTTAATAGTGATTCTCTTTGGATTCAATTTTATTCAATTTCTCTTTCATTTTTTTAAGTTTTTCAGTTGAGAAACCAACAACAGAAATAGGATACATTGAGATTATGAGAAAATGAAAGTTGCAAGTGATTGAATTAGTTTTTTAGTGGGTAAAAGCTTATTTAGGTGAAATTAAAGAAAATTAGGCAGTGAAATTGAGTACTTCTATTTCAAAAATGTATACTCCCTTATTAAATTACATCAAATCAATGTTTTATAAGCTTTGGGATTTTTTTGTTTCCAGAGTATAATTCAATCATAATAACTGTAGCACCATAGTGGACTCCAGAGAAGTTATGGTCTGATTAGTTATACAAAACATTAGAATTATAATTTTTCAAATTCCTTAAGCAATTTTTAAAGCTCAAGCCTTTTTTTAAAAAACATTCTCATGAATATAACACACAATTATGTTGGTCTTATTTCTTCTAAGTGACCAATTAAAATATTTGGAAAAAGTATAACCTTTATTTCCATTTTAGTATTGGAACTTACAGTAGATATGAATCTATTTGTCTATTATATTTCTGTGGTAAGATTATTAGGTAATATTTTTTGTATGTGGGTTTTAGAGGTTTTATTGAACTTGTAATTTCAAGATATATTATTTATAAATATGGACAAGACTGTTTTTTATTGAGAAATTGGTAGTTTCATCAGCTCTTGTTCATAGGGTACTTTGGTTTCCTGCACTTTCATTCTGGGTCATGACAGGAAATCATAGAATGTCTTTGTAATCAGACAAGTTGCAGACTTTTCCTAGCAGGTCTTATCCCCCTACTGAGCTTTAAACATTCCAGGAACTGATAACAATGTTTAAATTGTGTCATATGCGCTAAAAGAAACTGGCCCTGGCACTTAGTAAAACTCCCAAACTAAAACCAAATGTAAAATCAAATATAAACCCCAGGTACTGATTCCTTATTTTAGACACACCTAGGTAAAACATCCCTTCTCCCACAGTATCCTCATGACAATAAGCTCTGCTAGTCTTAGAGAGGTTTTGCTCATAAATACTTTGAACTGATTACCATGGAAATTAATGCTTTCTTTCCTGAAATCTCAAGTAGCCCCATATTCTTGTGGGGATTTCTCTGCTTTCTTTTTTGAGGCAAATTCAACAGGGTTTCCATGAGACAAAGCACTCTCGTTAAAATATAGGTCACAAAAAATGATTAATAATCACTGCTCTGTGTTTTCAAATTATGTGTATTTCCCATTAACTAATATGCCAATTTATATTACTGATGTTACATTACTATAATAATAATTTTCCTTGGTATATTAGACCTTGAATAAAGTGATCTTATCACCTGGTAAATTTCACTGAGAACTAATGGTGTTAGTGAATTAGCATTTCTATTAGAAGAAGAGTGGAATGTCTGGAATTTAGGAAATCATTTCTAAAAGGGACAAGATGTCCAGTCATAAAATATATAACAACCATGTTACCATTTAGTCTATAAGAAATACATACCTTGTATATATTTAATACTCCTTTGAAAAGAATGGTATTGTCTATGTTGATGAGAATCTAAACTTCACAGAAGTAACCCAATTCCCAAAGTCTGATCATTTAGTAACATCAGAGGGTTAACATAATTAACATCCTCTATTTACCTGATGAGATAGTCATTGAGTGCATATACAAAAGTTAAGAGAATATAATTTTTTGGTAAGATTTGCTATTTCTAAAAGACAAGATTAAAACAGAAAATAATCTTTCTCTATTTTTCTAGTATGGTGCTCATTCATACTTCTATGATAATTGGTAGTCTCAGGAGATCTATTTGTTCTGTTATCCAGGTCAGTATCTTAGAAATATTCTAGGGACAAAAAAGAATAAGGTCTTTTTTAAATGGAAAATGTAAGATTTCCTCTTGAAAGTTGTGTGCGTCTGCTTCCCATCACAACACTCTACAGTTACAAACTGAAGGGGGAGAGGTTAAATCTGGCTCTCAGTTTCAGTGGTTTCTGTGGATGGTAGGCTGTCTCCAAAACAAAAACGTCATGGCAAAGAGCATGATGGATACAGGTGCTTAGTGCACGTCAGCTGGGAAGCAGAGCAAGCGAGCCGCACCGGAAAGGAAGGGGAAGGGAGCAGATATGGTACCCATGGTCATGCCCCCGTGAGCCACCCAAACAAACCCAAGAATGTGATTTTTTTATTTCTCTTGGCAGCCCCAAACGTTGTAGATGCCTTTAAGTTAACACAATGAACCTTAACTTCTACAAACAAATTCATAAAAGACAAGAAATTTGTTTCTGATAACATTGTTTAAATTGTGGCATATACACTAGAAGAAACTGGCCCTGGCACTTAGTAAAACTCCCAAACTAAAATAAACTATAAAATCCACCTACTGATTCCTTATTTTATTTATTTTATTTTATTTATTTATTTTTTTTTTTTTTGGCGGTACTGGGGATTGAACTCAGGACCCTGCGCTTGCTAGGCAGGCGCTTATTCCACTGAGCTATATCCCCAGCCCCCTGATTCCTTATTTTAGACACACCTAAGTAGAGCATGCCTTCTCCCTCCGTATCCTCATGACAATAAGTTCTGTAAGTCTTAGAAAGAGGTTTTGCTCATAAAAACTTTGAATTGATTATCATGGAAATTAAGGCTTTCTTTCCTGAAATCTCAAGTAGCCCCATATTCTTGTGGGAAGTTCTAAATGCTGGGAGTCTACCAAGAGATCAGTGGGTTTGGCTCCAGTGGAGCAGCTTTCTCGGCTCCAGGACAGAGTCTTGCAGTTTGCGTGTCCTTGAGGAGAACACTGTGCTTATGTGGCAGGAAGAATGAAAGGGGAAAACAAGCCCCCCCAGCCTTTACTGAGATACTAACCCACTCGCAAACTGAAAATAATGTGCTCCCAAGTGCTCTGTCTCTTAATCCTGTTGCATTAGGGATTGGGAACCCATGTGAATTATGGAGGAGGAAAAAACTTTCAAATGATAGCATAAACCTTCAAATTTTAATGTCTTAAAAATGTATTGTTGAAATGATATAGAAATATACTTGACAAATATATTAACTTAATAATGATAGAATATAAGACATTATTATGAACAAAAATGATTCTTTCCCTACCTACTCATCCATTCATTTATCAACTGTGTGTCTACTATCAATGTATATTTCTATATATAGTGATATACATATTTATATATATTTCCCTTTACTTTATAAGGTTCTCTGCCTGGAAATTTTTAAATTTTCATGATGAATTCAGTTAACCAAGCAGTAATCTTAAATTTTGTTTATAACACTAAAACAAAAGCACGTATGCATACACATGATACACAGTTGAGAAAAATGTATAAAATTTAGTCATATAACTGTTGTAAGTTATACGTATTCTTGAAGTTTCTTAATTGAAAAATTTTCTTTGACTCCCTGAGACTTGGCTGCTTTATTTGAAAAATTAGGCAAAAAAATATTAACATAAGCTTTGACAAGACATATATAGAGCATTGTCCCATGGATTCAGATAAACAGACCTAGAAATAAAGATACCATGTGAGCTAGGAAGGCAAAGGCTTCTAAGAGAATGCTTGTCAGTGCACTGTGTAATACTACAACTTCCTCCAGAGTACAGTTCCTGAGCCTTCTGGATTGGAGGGCATATTTTATACTGATGAGACCTCATAGGTAACATCTTTCTAATTTTCTAACAATTACACACAGGTTTTAGTCAGGACACAGGACTCATGAAGAGGAGACGAGCCTAAAGCAACAGCAAATATTTGTCTGTGTTTCAAGAAATGCTGCTTCTCTCTTTCTCTCTCTCTCCCCTACCCTCTTCCCGCTCTCTCTTCCCTTCCCTTCCCTTCCCTCTCCATCTGAGACAAGAGGATCTCATTATACACAGCCCAAGCAGGCCTTGAACTCTCAGTCGCTTTGCTCAGCCTCCTTAGAGCTAGCACTGCAGCATGAGGCGCTATCCCAGGCTGCTACTAATGCTTTCCACCCAGTAAAATGAGAGGAAACTAGAGTATGAAGAACACTTTGCACATGTCTTCTTGTTTAAACTTCACAAGAATCAGTGAATTTGATGATATTAGAGTCACTATTTATGAGAAAGAGACCTGAGGGATTAGCAATCTCTCAGGGCTTTCTACTACATGCCGAATAAAGGAGGAGCTTCATCCTATGTAAATATGGTGCTATTTAAGATTCAAAATGCTATCTGACTTCCTTCTCTTCTTTCTTTTTTGTATTATTAATTTTTGAAGACTAATATGAAAATTGGTGTGAAATTTAAAATTTTTGTGTGATGATATCTTTTAATTTCTAGGTTAAGATTTTTTATTTTATTGTCTAAGAAATTCTTTCCAATTACAGAGAAAATGTTCCATTATTTATTATTTCATATATTTTTAAATCACTTTTCACTTTTTTCATATGTATGACTGCAACAAAGCTCTATTAATGAATATATTATAGTAAGTATCTACTGTTCCAACTCTAAGCTCATTGTCTCAGTGTGATTTAATGTTCATAGTTTTCTTCTGCTATCTCCACTACTTACTTGTCATATACTAAATTGCCATTTCTGCTTAAGTCTTCTTCTCATGAATTACCAATTAGAGATGAAAATAAAGACTCCTTGCTAAACAAAATATTTGATAACATTTTCTTTTTAAGAAAGGAATAGTTGGGATGCTCAGTTCAAATGAGCATACTATATTTTAACTTCAAGGATATCTTTGTTGATATATGAAGGAAAATAAGCTTGGGAATATTTGATTACTTGTAGGCAACATGTTTGGAAAGCTTTCCTCCTGTTCTACTATATATCATGATTTTATCATGAGAAATACCTGTTGTGTGGCAAAACATGTAGCTAAAATCATATTCTATGTGCATGATAACATATGCATGTTCTGTTGACATAGTACACAATAAAAATGTGAAAATTTGTAATAGAATACAGTAATGTCTCAAAGTAATAACATTTACCAAAGGCGTTTTGAAAGACAGGTACTGGTTGCTTTCTACTTATGGGAATCTACGTATTTAATTCCTCAAAGCAACCATAAGAGAAAGTTATTCTGAAAATAACTATTTCACTGACGATAAATACACGGTTTAGGTAAATTCACAGATATTTTCAAGTTTATAGAACCTTAATTTATAGACTTATATCATGTAGATTTATCTCATATCATGAAGTTTGTCTTACTTGAGTTTAAGATTTCAAATAGAATTAGAATCAAGTTTTAATAGAATTTAATCCCCAAAACTACACATCTTTTATTTATTATATGAAATTTATGACACTTCAGTATAAATATATTGAGTTTGGTTTAAATGATGGATAAAGAAGGAGACAAAAAAGAATAAATATGAGAGGAATAAAGTAAAAGATATCATCAAAGTGTTTTAATCCCATCAAGGAAACTGAAGAATGCCAGAGCGCTGATATTCTCTTTAGTTCTAATTTTCTACTTGACTAACTTTTTCTCGATTTTTGATGTACACTTTAACTTTACAGAAGGATATTTAGAATAGGAGGAATTAGCATGTGATACATTTCCTGAGTCTGTAATACTTTACTTTTTAAATATCTTTTATATAATATTTGATTTAAAAAAAGTTTCAGGAGTTTGCATATTCTTTAGGTCATTGGGGGTTTACTAATTAAATTATGGTTGAATTGTCTACAATATCTAAAATATCATCTTATAATTTCAAGCTTATTTCATCAATTATGTGCTTGAAACAAATATTTACGCATCTCTGTGAAAATAAGCACTTTTTGTCCTATTTTTTCCCCAGATAATTCAGTTACCCAAAAAATCTTAGTAATTCTTTATCTTCAGTTTGTTAATGTTTTCTTTGGTTTTGTTCTACTTTATTTACTTCCTACTCTAAACATATGAACCTAGCAATATAATCTATTAGTCTGATGTTTGCTCAGCCCATTAAACTGCCTTTTGGGGCAAGGAGCAAATAAAAACTAAAAATCTCAAGCCACTTATTGCAATGTCAGACACCAAGAATGAGCAGTAAATATGAGTAGATGACAAACAGTGGAGAATTGGGAGCCACGAATATAGACCAGGAGAATGAGAAGCTAGTGACACATGACTCCGAAACATCTTGCCTTCCGCCCACCACACCCTCTGAGTTAAGTCAGGCTGTCCAGGTTTGCACTGCTTAGCTCCATAGCACTCTCATATGTACGGTGCAGAGGGCATAGTGGTTACTATTGATTTTACGCTGATTGTTTGCTTAACAAGCACAGTTATGCCTAAGTGACTGATGAGACAAGTGACCTGCCAAGAGGGCAAAGAGACAAAAGAATGGATCTACTCTACAGGTAAAGCAATTAGAATGAAATATACTCAGCAGGCTTTGCCAGGGTTTTCTTGCTGAGTCAAGCTTTATGTCTTTTCTTAATGGGAAGGAGGGAGATGAACTGCACAGGAATAAGGTTATCTATGTACATATTTTTGGTTATCTGTTTGATTTCTGAATTTGGTTCCAAAATAATTGTACTTACTCTTATTAAGTAAAATTAAAATTATTAAACTTACATGTCACAGTCAGCACAGTATTATGTAAAGTTATGACATACCTTAATAATGGAAAATTATGAAAAGAAATGTGGCCTTTGACAATACATATACCATTTACACTTTTGCCCAGAAGTGACACTGGAGTCTTAAAGTCACTTTTTTCCTTATATATGACAAATTAATGTCAATGACATGACAGGTCAAAAGTGTTATATACAGTTTCTAACACTATTGATTTAAGATCTTCTTTCATCTATAAGTTTATATATTAACCCATCCTTGATTATATATTATGACCTTGAAATATGGTATAAATGTAAAAGAATATGTAGAATACAAAATTTTGTTGCCTGAGATTTTAAAACAAAAATAATTTGACCTTATCCAATCATGAAACATTCTTCCTATATGGGTGGAATCTGAAACTGGCAAAGATTTAAAACCCTAATTCAGTATAGTTGTATGATTAAATAAACTAAATAGAACACATAACTAAATAAAGCCTGACTTGAGAAATCAATTAAAAACAAGCTATACCCTAGATAGGCATTTCATATTAATAGTAGTGTCCACATTTTATGAATACCATTTCTAATCTCACTCAAACTTATGTTATCATTTATGTCATGCTGTTATGCCTCTAGTTATTAGATTTAACCTGCACACGTTTATTTGGATTATGATTTACAACTCTTAAATTGACTTCTAAGTAGCTTTATTTTGAAAAGAGCATAACAGCATTTCAAATAAGGTTAAGGTTGAAATTTTTCATGACACTTCATTATGTTATCAAAAGTAATTGGGTTCAAGAAAAGGACCTTGATATTTAAGAAAAGCTAAAGTTAGAAGGCATCAATATTTTTTAAAAGTAGTGTCCACATCTACAGAAAATTCTGTGATAGACTATGCCAGAAGAGTTATTCATAATTCAGAAAACAGAGTATGAAATTTAGGTCACATTTTAAAAAATATTACTAATAACAGTAACTGGATTTCCCCCATTGTGTGGCAGGGTATTGGCAAACCGTAGTTCCCCATACTTCATTCAATCGACAGTTATCTTTAGTTATTATATACCTGACAAAGAGTAAAATAGAACAGAAGAAAAAAATGGTCAAAGAAAAGGAAACTAGTAAATATTGTACATAGAGAATGAGGAAAGCTGAATTTTACAATATGTTCAGGAGTACTGGAGTTTTGATTGGGGCAAATACTGATGTGTGTAATCATACTAGCTAACCTCAGCTGTCAACTTGACTAGGTTAAGAAAATCCTGAAGAATGATTGGGTTAGTAGGCTACTAACCTCATCAGTGTGTTAATGAGTTGGTAAATCCATAGCCGAGTGAGATTTTAGTTGGTGAGCTCTAGTTGGAGGCCGTTTATCATCGGGACTTGACATTCTGGTCCACGGCCACTTCCTCTGTGACTCAGAACCCTACTATCATCTCATTGTACCATGACTTCACAATTTCCCTTCACCACGTCCTCCTGTTACAATGTTTCTGGTTCGGAGCCACTGGATGATAGCCTGAAACATCAGAGATCACAGGAAAAATTAACCTGTAGTAATTTCAGTGGTGGAGTCAGGAAAAAACAAAAACTGATGACTTTTTTTGGCACCTACAAAGCAGTGCTAAAAGCCTGGCTATGTGTAGAAGGCTCGTTATGTAATTAACTCTTTGTCTCCCAGCTTGTTAATTTACCCTCATTTTTTCTTATTTCTTTGTTATTAAAGATTTATGAAGGGAATTTTCATTTGCAGAATAAAATTTGATAAATGTTAACATGAATCATATAAGATAATTATTATGTGTATCAGACAGTCCAATATTTCCAAAACACATTCTAATAGAGGAAGAAATACAACATCTAGGAAAACAAAGAGGGAACACACAGTAGCTAAGAGAATTAGTTAAGAATGTTCAGTCTCTTTAACTCTTCCCACTGACACACCATGAATTCCATATATACACATAATAAAACCAGCTGCCAATATTAAAGCTATGCAAAAAGAAACACTTGTAAATATTTTCAAACAATGATAACCATGCATTTTCGTTTTTTCTCATTTTACATAAATAACTCTGACACTACTCATAGCATCACAGATGCGATTTGTAGATCAGAGGGAAAGAAAGGAATATAGCTATTGTTACTCTACCGAAAGCAATGGCAACCCCTACTTTCATTCAAGAGCCACTAAAATGGTGCAAAACAAATGTAAAAATGTCTCACATGGTATTATCTGAAGGTATGCATGTAAGGAAAATGTTGCATAACACCAGCCTACACATACACAGCCACAAACACATGCAGCCATGTGTGCATGCGAAAACCTTATAAAACTATGTAAATTACACAGCAAAATATTTTAAGAAATATAGATAGATAGATAGATAGATAGATGCTCTACATTTTGTCCATCATAAAACAACCATAGTTTACATTTAGTTGCTATCTCTCCACTGTGTACAGGCTTTAAATGAAGACCCAAGTATCAGGAGTGTGTGGGAAATATGTGCACGTATTCACAAATGTGCAAGGCTAAAAATGCCTAATCTTATAAGAGAGCACATGCGGCAAAATGAAGTAGTTAGAGCATGTTTAGTTTTGTGTGTTGCATATTCCTATACAGTGTAGGTAGAGCTGGATGCAGACCTCTGTATTTACCCAGTATTTCTCATTAGCTAAATCATGCATAGATAAACAAAAATTTTGACTATGTTCAGTGTCACCTAATATTACAACCATGTGACTTTTTTCTTTTTTTCTTTTTAAGAGAAAAATGGGCTGTACCTGTATGTCTTCACTCCTTCTATGCAGCTTTATGGATATGAAGATTCCAAATCAGTTTGCAGCATCAAAAATGTCTTGCTTCTTTTTGAAACTCACGTGCTCCTCTCTCATGAGCCATGAACATTAGTGATGGTGGAGACAGTGAGAAGGAGAGTGATGGATTGGGCACAATGACTTCGTAAACTTGATTGTTCATACAGCACTTATGCAAGCAACAGTAAGTCTTCTTTTCCACTCAAATATAATGTACAATATTAAATTGTTTTAACAAATAGTACAGAAGTTTGTGGGGGTTTTTGAAATATGCAATTAACAAAGGATTCAGACAGAATAAATCCCTGTTCTCTCCCTCCTTCCCTCCCTTTCTCTCTCTCTCTCTCTCTCTCTCTCTCTCTCTCTCTCTCTCTCACACACACACACACACACACACACACACATGCACTCACACATGCACACTAGAGTTAAGTCTCTGGGTGGCCCACAGAATCTCCTTTAAGGTAAATAGCCACAGATCAAAATATGCAGTTTATTTTCAGTTTTAATAAAATATATGGAAAAATTATAGAAGTGCACTTTCAGCGAATGCGATCATACCCAGCATGTGTGAGACTTTAAAATTAAACTGAGTTAAAGAGGGGAAAAAATGAGGTGAGGAAAGAGTGATTCAAGTGAGAAAAGACAGCAGCTGGAAGCTTTGTGTTGGTCCTGTCACAGGCTCCAAACATGGTCTAGGCAGCTCTGGGGTCTCTAATTTCAAAACTACTTATAGAATTAGGGCACTAAAATAATAGCAAACTGTTATTTACCTGTTAAAATGTTTCTTACCACGATCCTGATAGAACCTAAGGCCTTGCTCATGACAGACAAATACTCTTAACACTGAGTTACATCTCTCATCCAAATATTTACTTTTTAATTCTTATTCTCTCAAGAGAAAAAAGTAGGATTTTCAAACCCTATGTGGTGTTGACATGATAAAACTGTAAGGTAGAGGAAAATTGCATTTAACTTATAGTAGACTGGAAAAATTACACCTAATTTTTCACTACAAATGGCTGCATACATGGTAATTACTTAAGATATAATGAGTAAAATATTGCCAAGATTATGTAAATATTTTATCATTCTTAATTCTAATGTGGTAAATTTTGATAACTATGATTCACTTAAAATGTATCTGATTCCTGAAGAGTCATTTAAAGTTGTCTTGACCAACATGGTCAAAAAATATCATGAATTGATTTAAAGTTTTTACTATAGACAATTTGTGAAAATATATGTATGAAATAAATTTTCTAAAACTAACTTAATTAATGTTTGCATCATCAACTACATCAAGTCATCTGCTTAGTGATAATGTGAATGGTTATTTTCTGATTTGTGATTTTAAAATATTCTCACATATTTAGCATCATGCATAATCATATGACATTGAATCTATACTACACAATAAAGCCAAGCAAAAATAGTCCTCTTGTGAAATATACCATATCAAATTTTTAAATTCATAGATAAATGAATTATCAGATAAGAAAACCCTATGCATTCAAATTAAATATTTATGAACATGAAACACTTATAATTCTGAAATGACTACCTTGATAGCTCACATTCTGAAATAGATACATATGTTAAGAAAATACTAGTTGTTTAACAGTAAGAATGCCCTTTCTCATTAAGTTCACGTTTCCAACTACCCAAGTTATTCCTTTGATGTTTTACTAAGTATATTTATTGATCCTGACACAAAATACCCAACATATGCAACATAAAAAAGGAAAACTATTTTGGTTCATATTTTAGCAAAAAATCAGCTATTTCCAAGGTTAAGGGGCGGAGCAGAGGGGCATGGCAGAGGAAAAACAGCTCATGGTTTGGCATCTGGAAGCAGAGAGCAAGAAGGGAGAGTGAGTCAGGTAGCTAGACCTTTCCAGGCAATGCCCCCAGCGATCTGCCTCCTCAGACCAGTCCACCGCCCAGCGAGACATTGAGGAATAATCCACTGATGAGAATAATGGCCCTGTGATCCAATGACTTCCGAAAAGCCACACCTATGGTAGAATGGAGGGGCAACAATAGGAAATAACTCAGAAAACTAAATGGAAAAATAGAGTAAGTGAATCCAGTCTTATAATTAACCATGGCTAGCATCATTAAACATGAAAATTTTAAAAATTCTAGTAACGTATCCAGTGAATGTAATCTAGATATAATGAATAAAAATGTTAGTCCAATGTTACGCTGTTACTGAGAGACACACTTTAGATTCAAAATTAAAAGTAACATAGAAAAAATACATATTATAGAAAACATAACCAAAGCTATGATGGCTATAATAAAACCAGACAAAATAGACTTTAGAAGATGTTGTTAGAAAAAAGTACATATACACCATAACAGTGAAAGTTCCAACCCATTAGTATATCGAAGAATTGCTCATGTATATGCATCTAAGAGCAGAGCATCCAAGTAATAAAAACAACAGCTGATGCAACTGAGGGGAGAAATAGGCAACTGAAACAATGAGATACTTCTGTAAATGATTTTCAATACGGGATAAAATGTCAAAATATTAGGAAGAAAACCATCAAGTTGACACAATAAAACAATACTCACTTGTTGAGCTTTCTACAACTAACAGTAGAATGTACATTCTCCAGAATAAACTATCTGTCCAATGATGAAATAGGACCCAACATTTAGAAGATAAACAATATAAAACATAATTTTCAGTAAAAGGAGACTAAAATTAGGTATCACTAATGTAATGAAAACTACGATTAGAATTAATAAATAATTTGAGACGAATGGAAGTTATAACATATTGTATCACATTTTTGACATGTGTAGAATAGGACCTAGTGGAAATTTATACATGTAAATGCCTGCTTTATGGCTTTCAAGTATCTTAATTAAACCCTACCTTAATAAATTGGAAACAAGAACAGTGAAGAAGCCCAGTGCTAGACAAAACTAGCATAAGATAAACAAATAGAGAATAGGAAAAAGAGAGGAAATAAAAGAAACAACGTTTTTATCTTTGAAAAATCAACAAAATTAACAAAACTTTAGTTATACTGATGAAGAAACAGAGGGGTGAAAATCAAATTACCATAACTAACAGTGAAAAAGTGTTTTACCTGATAAAACAAGTTGAAAAATAGGTTTTAAGAAAAAATATTGTGAAATATTCTGTACCAACAAATCAGATAACCAAGGGAAATGAATAATTTTCTAGCAACTCACAGACTGCTATAACTGAGAAGCAAGACAACATCTGTACAGAAACCCAAGTTCAAACCTACAAAGAGAATCTCAGCACTACCGAATTCCTAAAAAGTATAAGCACAAATCCTTCACAAATTCTCCCCAAAATACAGTATGCATAACTCTTGCTAGGAGACTGATGTTAACTGAAGAGTAAAATATTAAAAATCATGGGAAAAGAACAATTATATCCTTTATGACCATAGACACCACACATTGCAGGCGTAAGGGTACAAATGTGCAAACTTTCATTTGAGAAGCATCCCCGGGACTCCCACTAGAGAAGAATATTTTAGTCAATTATTTTCCTGGGATTCTGTCCATTGTGTTGGCCATCCTAGGCCATCCCATTCCTAGGGTTTGATAACTGTGGGCCAAGAGAAGCTGCCTACTGCATCCTCTGATACAAGTCCTTGGCACTGTGTATGGAAGGATTGTTTTAGCTCCACATACAGATTATAAGGGTTGTGAGGTCAGGGAGGCTTTCACCCAGATTTCAAATGAAGATCTTTAAGGCAGAGCAAGTGGCCCATGAAATGGCAGTATGTAAAGCTGTAGGCATGAAGCCAAAAGTGCACTTTAAACTCTAGAAACAAATAATGCTAGAAACGTGAAACTTTTGCTGAGAAAATGCATAGAGCATTTGTGGAAATAGCTTAAGGGTGAGGCTATGTTGCCCACAGACTGCAAGGCTTTGTATGTTCCCCAGCCCTCTAGAACTCTGGTCTCCCTGCCATGTGTCCCAGAATATGGATGTTGACCTACAGGACTTTATGTTTGTCCTTTGCGGTTTTTATCTTAATTTAGTTTGAAAATTTTCTGTTCTCCTAATACCTCCTTTTAGAATTGGAACATTTTCCAACAACCATTATAATGTAGTATGTAATGTGGTTTTGGCTTTTTACTTTCTGGATTTTGGTGTTTTTCTTCATCGAGATTCACAAAGAGGAATTTACCTTGAATTTAAGAAGAGATTTTAATTTGAACTTCTAAGACGTGGTGGAACTGTTGAGACTTTAGAAAAGATATTATTACATTTTTTTCATTATACACAAGATAGCAGTATCATATTAAGCACAATTTTTTGTTATTGTGTTTACTAGAAACTATGGTTTAAGGAGAGGTTTTGGTGTTTCAAGTTGACAAAGAATGGGATTTGGTGATTAAGCATTATTGTCAATTTTAGTGGTTTGGCAGATTTGTAGGGGCTTTGGCTGTGTCTGGGTGGGTCTTGTTTTGGGTGGGTCTTGGTAGTGCAATACTGGGACCTCTTTTGTGGCATCTTGCACTGCGTTCCTGCTCTGCATGCTCACCACTCTAAACTGTGAGCCAAATCAAGCCTCTCCTTCTTTAAATTGTGGATGTCAAGAGTAACGTCCCTAAAACTGTGAGCCAAATCGAGCCTCTCCTTCTTTAAATTGTGGATGTCAAGAGTAACGTCCCAGTGCTGGAAAAGCTGACCAATTCATAGAACATGTTAATAGGATAAAAGATAAAAAATATATTATTTTATCTGCTGACTTAAAACATGCATTTTGCAAAATGCAACAAAGGTTATGACAAAATTATGAATCAAATTAGTGATATAAAAATATATACCCCCAAACTAAAATTAGAATTTATGATAACTCACGTATATTATCATATTGAGTACTGAGAAACTAGAACGTTTTTCACCAAAATTCAAGAAAAAAGATTGATTCATTAATTATACTCACCATATACTGGAAGTCCTGGCAGGTCGAAGGAATGGAAAAAAATGAAAAGCGTTAAGATTTGGATGGATGAAGCAAAATCACCTTTCTTGAAAACAACATAATCTTGCATAAAAAGTAATGACTAGAATAAAATGATATAAGAGCTAATAAAGTGTTCAGTAATTTGCAGGATAAAAGGACAATATAAACTCAATTATACTATTATATACTAGTAATAAGAACTCCAACTGAAATTTAGAAAACAATTTAGTTTTTAATCCTCAATAATAAGATATCCAAGGATATTTTTAAGAAATAAATGCAAAATCTGATTAGTGAACATTTCAAAGATACCTTTCCAATTGATATAAAAATTGAACATATTCTCTGTAAATTTCAAGAAAGAGCTTTCTTTCAAAAATTGAGATGTTTATCTTCAATTTTGTTTAGCATATCATAAAAAAAGGATAACAAAAATAAAGGAAGACTATACAAGAACTATACCTTCTGATTTCATAATTTACTACAAACTTGCAATAGTATAAACAGTGAGGTATTAGCTTGAATACAAAAATGGAGAAAATAATACAGTTGACAAGAAACTCTTCCTTATTTCTTTTTAAATTTTTTTTGTTTCAGGACTTTTGAACTGAGATACAACCCTAATCCTTTTTAAATTTAATTTAAATTTCATTTTAAACTTTGAGACAGGCTCTATCTAAACCACTGAATTGCCTAAGTTGACTGGAACTTGCCATCCGCCTGCCTCAGCTTCCAAAAAACCAGAGTATACAGGTATCTCCTAGCAATTCCAGCTTTCAATTGTTTTTGACAAGGATTCTAAGGGATTTTAATAAGGGAAAGATAATCTTTTCAATAAAGGGAACTGGAACAACAAGGTATTTTGTGTTGAAGGAATGAAGTACAGCATCATTCTTCACATCGTGTCCGAAAAGTTAACTCAAAGTGAATTGAAGTCTGAAGTGTAAACTCCTAGTCAATAAAGCACTTGGAAAATATGGTTGTAAATCTTGGTAATCTGGAAATATGTAAAGATTTCTTGACTCTCAATTCAAAGTTGAAGTGACAAAGGTGAAAAGAGATAAATTTGACTTCATCAAATTTCATATTTTTGTACTTAATGAATCTATCAAGAAAGTATATCTATGGGGAAAGAAAATATATATGTGTGTGTATTGACAGATGGAGACAGAGGGAGAGGGAGAAGAGTTATGACAGCCTGTGATTACTGAATTTGTCAATTTTCAATCTTCTGTGAAGTACTCAAAATTGAAGCGTCATAGGTTAAAATCATGCTCTTTACTATCATTTGACCATTTAAGTTACCAGGAATTACAGCAAGGCAGTGTAGCAGAAAGTGACAGGGAATAGTCTTTGAAGCCAAGTAGGACCAAGTTTGGACATTATCCTTTTTTTTAGTATTTCCTTTGGCAAACGACAGAAATATATCCTCAATCTATTTTATTTAACCTCTAAAACAAAAAAATTATAAAAAATACCATTTAAAATAATTTTGCCTGTGAAAATTAAACAATAAAACCAATGAAAAGTGCTTACACAGTTACATAGTATTTTGTATACATCAACTTTCTTTATCTATTTACTACATATTTTTAAAATTTTCACATCAGTTTTATATTGATTGTCATATTAAGACTATTAGAAAGATATTAACACTTTATTTTAGTCAAGGTCATGTTTTATGGTATGAGAGGGAATAGCCACTGCATTACTGGGAAAAAGTGGATACCTTTAATTTTTAATACCATAGTTTTAGAGTGTTGCTTACTGCAATTATATAATTCAGTTATGTGTTGGTAGACTATTTATTAGAACCTTGTATGTAACCTACATTTATATTGACATAGAGGATGTAGGGCTCTGCTCATGCAAATTCAGTCCTCAGAAAGGAACCGTAGTTTCTTAGCATGTAACTTTACAATCAAGCAACTTCAATTAAAATTTAATTGTCTCTATATAGATTTCTGCCCTCACTCTCTTAGTATGGACAGTGAAATATCATAGGAATGATTTGTAAAGATTTAATTGATTCAAAATAAAAGTTTCAGGTAAAGTGCAGAAAAGAATAAAAATCTTTTGAAGTGAGTGTGCAGTCGTCCCTCGCTATATTGCAGTTCACTTATTGTGGCTTCACTGTATCACAGGTTTGTAAAAGAAATATATGTAATTCTGTATCACCGAGTTTTTGCTATGTCACGAGATTTCATATTATATAGGTATTTATTTAATATTTTTTATTGTAATTATTTTCCTGAATCATTTAACGCAATATAAAGATATAAAAATGTTAATTCAATCATATTAAAAGAATAATAAATGGAAATAAATGCAGTATGTATTTCATCTGCTGGTAAATACCATACTGCACACAATGGAAATGCAGTACACCACTACTACATGTACAAGTTTGCCAGTGTGAGATTGTACACGACTCACTATTGGCTGATGGAATGAAAGGTGTGTGTTCTGGAAAAAGATTGTACACGACTCACTATTGGCTGATGGAATGAAAGCCCTGTGTTCTGTATCCTGGGCACTGATTGGTTCAGTGACTATAGCTCTGGTCTGTTTGGTGTTCTGCACAGTGCCAGTACATTCAGCATCTCTCCTTGTCTACTTTACATCGAGTACCCAAATAGAAAATTACGTAGGTTTCAGAGTATAGAAAGTATTTAAGAGCATATGAAATGTTTATAAGAGTGTGGGAGAGGCTAATAAGAGAGTGGGAAAGGTTTATAGGAGTGTGGGATGGGTTAATTATGCCTTAAAATATATATAACTAATAAAATAGATATAAAGTCACTACT
Source organism: Dinomys branickii (assembly GCA_004027595.1). NCBI lineage: Eukaryota > Metazoa > Chordata > Mammalia > Rodentia > Dinomyidae > Dinomys > Dinomys branickii. Next base: position 114,875 of record PVLD010004467.1, read on the forward strand.
TCGTAGATTTTCACCTATCCCGGGGGACTGTGGAACGTAACTCCTGTGATAAGTGAGGAATCACTGTATTGTATTTTGAAACTTGTAACTGTATTGATTAAATGTTTCAAGAATATATTGTTGCCATGTTGAGTCCTAGATATTATTCTCTGAAATTATGTGAAAAATCATTGAATAGTTCTTACTGAAACTCAAGTGTTTTCTAAGTTCATAATTTCAGGCTTAATGTTGACCAAACATTAATGGGTTTAATGTTTAAAATACGTACATTTTTCTCAAAAAAAATAATATGTGCAGCTAAAATAATTAGCTTTGTTCTTCATAGTAAAGTCAGCCTGTCGTATTTTTTCCTGAAAGTGGTTAGTTAATTTTGTTTATTAAAGAGAACAAGTTCAGGGAATTCTTCAGTTTAAAATGATAGTTAAGGGCATAGAGTTATGACTCTGTGGTAGAGAACTTCCGTGTGATTTGTGAAGCCCGGGATTTGATTCCCAGTAAGGGAAAACAGAACAAAACAAACAAAACAAAATAAAACACAAAAACACATCAAGCTTGATTCTTAATACAACTTCTTACTACATCTCTTACAACTTTTTAAGGTGATTTAGTATTTTTATACCATCTACTATATGGGTACTTGCCTTCATACAGACCTCAACACTATTCTATTATAATCTGAAAATTGTGAAAAACGTTAATGTGTGCTGGATAATTTACCCAGTTGTGTAAAATTTCCTACAAATAATAAAAGATTTTCAAAAGGAATAATAGCAGTTCATTTAATGCCAAAACAAGTAATAGCAGTGAAATACAACTTGCTAGAGGGAAAATAAAAGCTGTCATAGTCACTTTGGTTATTGCTGACACAAAATGCCCAACACTCACAACTTAAAGAAGGAGAGCTTTCTTCATGCCCAGGTTTTCAGGCCTGACTGGCTCCAAGGCAAGAAAGGCATCGGAGAAGAGTGCCGCAAAGGGACACTGCTGCCTTCCTGTAGGCCGGGAAGTTTTGAGTAAAGGGATACAGTGATACCTAACCAGACCTTACCTCCTAATGGTAAATCACCTGCAACACCTGCACGAGGAAATCACCTTTCAAAATCTCTGATTCTGAGGATATGAGAATTTGCAGGGTCATTTTTCATCCATGGAATTAATAAGAGTAATTTTTTTTTCTTTTTCTTTTTGTACCAGGGATGTAACTCACGCAGGCACTATGCTACTGTGGTATATGCTCAGCCCTAATAAGGATAATTTAAATAAAATTTCTAATTTTTGTTTAGATTTGGGTTGAAGAGAGAATTTGAAAAAGCAAGGACTGACAAGAACTAATAGCTTTTAGGCGATAGTCTTAGAGATTTGTACAGACGGATGAATTGGGTCCCTCAGGAGCGCACTGTGTAGCCATCAGAGTGCTCTAACCTGCAGACTATGCATGCAGAAGAAGGGGAGAATCGCAGGCAGGGCTCCAGGCATAATAATCTTATGAATCAGTGATGGGATCCTTAACTCTTGAATGACTCCCACTAACACTGTAATTCAGTGAATAAATTTAGGAGTAACTCAGTGACATGTTATAGCTGTGCTTTCTAGATATATAAATATTAATTTCTGTGACTATGCCAAGTAATTTAATGTAAATATATTTGCTTTATAAATAACTGCATATTGTTTGCATCAATTAGAGTATCTGATTCATCTTTTCTGAAAGATAACAAAGATCCTAATACTTAAATTATGCTTTATTCTATAGCCAATAATTCAATGCTTCATATATACATGTAAGCATGTAAAGATATTTTTGAGTGTATGTCTAATATCTTGCTGTTGCAATCACAAATAGCTTTGTGTAGTTTCCAAATAAAAATTTAGAAACATGCTTGTTTTATAAAAGTATATACTAAGACATACACTGGTAAGAATCAGTAAGAATACCCTAGAGGCAAACTTTATGAATAAAATATTTTATAGAACCTATTTCTTTCAGAAGTGAAACATTTTTATCACAGGAAAGCTCTGAGTCAAGTGTGTAAACACCACTTGAGTGCATAGTGAATAAATCAGTACTCTCTATAAACACATATTTCATTCTTTAAGGAGGGTATATCTGAAATCTTAAAGCCACATTGCTTGGTATCTTTTCAAAATAGTCAGAAAAAAAAGACTTCCACAAACACTTCAATGTTTTCATATTTATGAATGTATTTGCCTCCTCATTCTAGTTTTACCATTCAGTATTTCCATGATGACTGGGACTGGGAAGGTAAGGGGAAAGACTGCCCTCTGGTATTACTAAGCAAAGGTAGGAGACTAGGAAAACAGCAGTTCAGTTCAAAAAGGAAAGCAAAGCATGGAAACTTCCTTGAAGGTAGGATCCTAAAAAATCACTGTTATTATTGGGTGTTGAATTGATGACAATTTTCAAGTCAGTAAACGCAGTGAAAAAGTTAACCCAGGGCTTTGTCAGGTGTTTACAGCTACTATGGAGTCTTTAGGGACTTCACAACTGTGCCTAAGGCTATGACTTCTTCCATTAAGGTTCCTCCTTTGTTATTGTGTCTGGGCATTCGCTGAGTTTTCAGCAAAGGTCAAAGAATAAGTTTAGTGCCTGAAGGTGTGCTTTTTTGAGTCCAAAGAAAGTGTCAGATAAAATAAAAGATCTTCCACTAAGAAATTCATTCCTATCTTCGGGTTCATCTGTCCTTTTACAATGGAGCTAAAAATAGAGCAATTCCCCAGCTGGGAGGAGGAATGTACCCGACTGAATTAGTTGTCTCTGTATAGACAACACATAAGAGAATAAGTGGTTAAAATTAATATGCCACCAACTGTAAGTCAGAATATGACATTTTTTGGCCTTGTTCCCATCAAAATTTTTCCTTCTCTTTTAAAATAGTACATTTATCATGAGATACTATGCATTCTCCAGCTGAGATTAGACTTGATGATTTTCAAAAATGGGCTGGTTTAGTTAAGTCAAAGTAGTAAGAGCACCATCTTCACTCTCTAAATGAGGAAACAGTAAAACTAAGTCCTCAAGGAACAAGGGAAAGAAATGAGCTAAAATGACGGAGAAATTGTCAATTTGGACACATCCTCTCCTTTTAAAATCCTCATATTCCTGACAGGCAGGTGCTTGGTTCTACTTTATTTCTGCTACATTATTGTACCTTCAAACTTTTACTTTAGTACCAGGAATCGGACTCAGGGACCTTGCACTTGCCAGGTAGGTGCTTGTGCTGCTCAGCTATAGCCCTGGCTGTACCTTCAAATTTAAATCTATTCTTATTTAGAAAAAACATTGAAGGCTTTAACACATATAACAACAAAGCACAGTGACCACACTCCCAGGTGTACGCTGTCCTACTTCCAGATGAGGATGGATTTTGATCAAAGCTGATTTCAAATGAGGAAAGGTGGAGGAAACAGACTACGTCTCCACTCACTCCAGTCACTTTCATTTCACAACTTTTTAGATAGTTAAAACTCTCATTTCTATTTTAATCCAATTGTGAGGTTATAATTAATACATAATTATTCTTAATCTGTAATAACATTTTCTGCCACATAGTTACCTATTGATACCAATTTTCCATTTATTGCCTTAAATATTTATTAAAATTATCATTTCCAGACCTGTCTTCAGTTTTTCATTAGTCCAGTTTTTTATAAATGATATGCTCATAATCTGAAACATGAATGTGGTTGTTACATTTCTAGGTTTAATAATTGCATTGGACTGAATGTATCCTCATGAGATTCAAATACTGAAATTCTTCTGTTTCATGGGATGGTGCTAGAAAGTATGACTTTTGTGAAGAGATTATGTCATCTGAGCAGATCTGTCATGGATGGGATTAGGCCATTAACAAGTGGGCCCGTCAGAGCTCTCAAGACTTTTTCTTCCAAGGACAGAGTATCTAAACTGTGCTTTCCATGAGCTAGAAAGTATTCACTTACGAGACCCAGACAATGCTGACACGATGAGAAAAGACGCCCAGTCTCTAGAACTGTGAGAAGTAAATTTTTCTTGTTTATAAGCCACCCAGTCTATGGTATTTTGTTTTGGCCAACTGAAAAGGCTAAGACAGTGTTTTCCCACAGTATGCACTCTACAAGTAAACAAGCAGTCAACCTTAACATATATCATTTTCTATATTTTGTTCTCAAATTTCTCTTTCTTAAACTTCTCACTTTGTATCTCCTATTTTAGTAGAGCTGAAATCATTTACTGTTAATGGTTCTAGTAATTTCCCTTAGATACGTAAAATTGGTATAATTTTCCATCCATTTTACATCTTACTACAAGTGAAACTTTCAAAAAGGCAGATATTTTATTTTATTTAATGGATGCCAAAATTCTTCTGTTGATCACATGCATTTTTAAGTTGATTTGATTGAACTTTTTCCTGATATTACTTAAAATCTTCAGTAGAATCTGTAAAATGTGTTCACTGATCATGTCATCTCAAAATATTTATAAGTATTTTGTCATCTTACTGTGCTTTCCATTTTAATCACTCAATAAAAAATGTAGCTATCTAAAGAGCATAATTAATGAAATTTATTTGCAAATTAATCTCAAGTTATTAACTAATTTATATTTTGTTGAAATTATGGATAATTGTGCAAATAATCAACATGCAAATAATTAATGTATTTATAATGAATTTAGTTTTCTCTATGTAACAGGCATTATATATATCATTTGATATATTTATTTATATTTGCTATGCATATGTGTTTGGCAAATGGCTATGAACCATAAAGTGTGCACTTATCAGATACCAACTGCTGACACAGTGATATAAAACATTCAATATTTATCTTTTTATATGTGTATGTGTTATAGTGCACCGGAATGGACTATTATGTTTATGACCAAGACATCAGTCTTATGGCAAATGTTTGTTCTGATGTAAGTCCTCTGCTGGCCAATTTTGCTTTAGCTATAATGTACCAGTATGAATATTCATTATATGTAGCAATCTCACAAATGTGCTTGAGTAGGCAGCAATAATTGCCACAATATGTTGAGAGTTAAATTAACTGAAGAAAACAAAAGTGACAGGAACTAATTAAAAAACTGGATCAAGAATGAATGGGGATTTTTAAGTGCCTTATAAAATGTTTAGTAGTCAGTTTTGTGAGAGAAAAACATATTATAATTAAGAGATTACTTTTGTTCAGAATGCACTGAATATTTGTTGTCATTTACTAATTATTTTGTCATTAACAAAAATGTAAAAATAATTAGTTAGAGTAACTATTACTCTGATATGCCTGATTAATGCTGGTGTGGACGGAACAGTTAATAATGAAACTGCCTACCCAACAATCTTTTATTGGATACTTTCTATATGGAAGTAAGCTCAATGATTTTGTGGATTAAAGACTCACCAAAATTTACTCCTTGACACAGGAAAAATCTAATATATTAGAGATAGTAGGGTGAGGACAATTTTAATCTCTTACAAGTATCAAGAAAGTATGATAAAAGAGACATTGAAATCTTGAAAGAGAGCAGAAAAATATCAAGGGAGATTTAATGGGAAGGCTATTTTATGCAGAGGAAAATAGAAACACAGAATTCTGGTAGAAAGCCAATGTGTCTATAGGTACCATAGTCTCCTTATTCTTTGATACACAGCAAGACTATGTATTATCTAGTCTCCCTGAAGTTGAGTATATCCATAATTAACAGCTTTGGCCTGGGGAACATTTCTAGAGCCCTCCATAAAGTTGCCTTCCATGTCTTCTCCATCTTCTCACTGGTAGCAAGGACTACAAAGCTATAGAGTAAAATGCCATGATGCATGATTGCATGATACTTCTATTTAATAGAAATGGTTTGGTGAACGCTCAAGTCACTTACATGAGTGAGAAATAATCTACATGTATATTAAACCACTGAAATTTGGAAGTTAGTGTTATAGAATTAGCTCTTCTCTAACAAAGAGCACATGCACGGATAAGAAAGAAAAGAGTGAAAAGGAAAAATACAAAAATGGAAAAGCAGGAGCATATCTCTATACAAGAAAAAACGTTTCACCAAAGGGGATATTTTATGTTTATTTTCTTCACGGTAAAAGTCAATGTGCTAAGATAAGTGGAGGTGACATAAAAATAACTGGTGTAGCCAAGATTACTGTAGGAGGAAAATAAATAACAGAGGAAGAAGGGGAGATTTCAGGAAAAGGAGATCAGCAAGTAGGCCTAGTTGAAGAACTAAATAAAATCCATTTCATTATGTGCATGAAGAAATGTAAAATACTTTTAATAGGCTTTTATAGAAGTACTTGTTAATACACCAGAAGCCTCAAAAGCAGTGAACCCATCAATCAATTAAGAAAAAATCTGAATAATAATAGCAAGAAATCTTCAAAGAATAAAACTCAGGCAATGTGGACATGTGGCTTTGATCAGGAATAGTCCAAGGAAAAACCCAACCTCTGGTTTTCCTGGGCTCATAATAAGTTTTCAATATAGCATTCGTTTATTTTGCGCCACGTAGCAATATGTGAGTTGGTACGACGTGGCCAGAATCTAAGGGAGTAGTGACTGGGAAATAATTCAAGTGAGAATTTTATGCTTGGTGCAATTTCATTTTGACTGAAGGATTTTCCTGGTGTGAAACTGTGTATCTGGGTAGAGCCTAAAAATTGAATTCTGATTACCAAGAATGTAATTGTCCTTAGTGTTTTTGAATTTCTGTGCCTTTTGGCGTTAGGGATACATCATGTAATACTGGAGACCCCTGCAGTGCGCTCCACTCTCCTGCCAAGTGCTGCGGTGCATGGTAGGAAAAAACACCAATAGACAAAATAGAGATGCAGCAGGGGTGTGGGAGGCTCAGCTGTTTGGGGGAACCAAAGGCCACGAGCACCCAGGAGCTTGGTGTATATTCACTGACTAAAATGGTGAGATTGCAACTGGATGTGGTAGACAGGTGGCAAGGCAGACAAGGCTTATAACAGAGGGCACAAAGCTTTCCGCGTAAGGGACAGGAACAGCCAGAGTTAGGTCGTGGTTAAGGAGCAATCTGCTTTATACCAATTCTGGGAAGGAAGTTTTCTCTGCAGTCATGAAGGCCTCAGTGCAGAGGTTACCTCATATCAAAGACCCCCAGGGTATCACAGCTCGTCTACGTGAGCTCAGCCATCGCTCCGGATGACAAACACTGCTAGTCCGCCATCAGCCGTGTACTTCAATGAAGGTACTGCAGAGCGTCGACCAGACTCACTAATTAGACTGAAAGCCAATAGGATAGTCACTACTCAACCGTCTCCACTGCCTGCAGTAAGTACAATCACACCGGCATCTGCAGGAGGGCGGCAAACAGGTGTTTGAACAGGTGTAAGCAAACCTGTTCACTAATTTCTCCCCATCTTATTACCACGTTGTAAGGAACCTCTTAAGGACTGAGAAAACAGGGAACCAGGAGAGACAGCATTTATAAGGGAAAATAGGGAATATTTACTGGGTCTATCTTAATGGCAGATACAAGAGAGATAGATTTTGTTATATTTTGTCTATTGACATACTTTTTTAACAAAAGCTGTTCTGTAACCTAACAATATAAGTTTATAAATAAATTGTATATTGTACATTATTAATATTAATAAATATAAAGTAAATATATCTTTAGGGAGCATTATGTGATATGTTTAAATCAAGAGAAATATCTTTCCCCTCCAGTATTTTCTGTTTCTTTATGGTGAAAATATTCAAAATCCTTCCTTCTATCTTTTTTAGATATATAGTCCAACCACTATCCATAAACGACCCACTGTGTCAGAACTGCTAATTCCTCTCTAACTGCAATTTAGAACCTAAAGATCCAAATTTTCTTTCCTTCCCAACTACTTCCCCTGCCTCTGCTTACACCACTGCACTCTTTTCTATTATGATCAAAGATTTGTGATTCCACATACAATGAGATCATGTGGTATTATTCTCTTTGGCTGGTTTACTTCCTTATCTTAATGATTGCCAGTTCCAAACATTTCATTCCTTTTTTATGACTCAATCATAGTCAACTGTATATAGATCTACCACTTTCCTTTGTGTATTCTGTTTGTCTTCTTCTTTCATGTTCTTTTTGACAATTATCTATTGGGGATCAATAATGATTTTTATAATTCCATTTCACCTTCATTAGTATTAATGAGCATTCTTAATTCTGAGTGTTGTCTTAACAAGAAGAATGTAACATATCACACCAGTCTATAAATGAGAAATTCTACTTCTTCACAGGTAACATTTGACTTTAAAGACTTCCATCTCTTTCATGATTTACTTTCTAAAATTTTTACATATTATTAATTAAATTTATAAATTTAAAATTTGAATATAAATAAAACTGGTTACAGATGCTATTCTCTTTTAAATGTATATTAATTTAGATTGAATTTAATACTTACCATACTATTGCCCTTCATTTATTTTTGCATCCTGTGTTTCCCTCTAAGATCACGCTCCTTCTGTTGGAAACTTTAATGTCTAAAGTTTAACAAATTTAATGTTTCTTTTATAACAAATTAACCAGGATGTTGTGTCATCTTCTACTGTTTTGTGCTACAAATTTTATGATGAAGCATGGTCTTTCCACTTTAGGTGAGAGGCTAATATTTAACCTATCACAAAAGAATATCAAACATTGGACAGGATCAGTGTTTGCAGAGGAATAACAGATTTTTTTCTTGGTATATATTTTCCTCTTATAAAACAATCAGTACCTCCTCTCTTTTGCCATTGTTGGTTGATAACTTCTAAATTCACTGATGAAATTCTTCACACTGAGAGGAGAAACTGGACTTACCTCCAATTTATCACATCCCTCAAAGCTTAAGACTTGCAGAAAATACATATAGAAAATGCACATTACTTAGTACCATTTTAGGTTGTTCTCCACAGACAAGGACTTTAAGTTGTAGTATCAATGGGTCTTGACTCTAGCCCCCTATAAAGGGGAGTAACAGTTTCACCAACAGTTGTTAGCTAATGATGTGAAGGTCAGATCAATGCATGTGGGAGATGGTGGTTGTGAGGATTACAGAAATATTTCTTCTTGAGAATGAATTGTTTGTCAGGAAAATATATTATACTGCTGATTTAAAATAAAACCTTTTACTTCTGAAAGGGGTAATGTTAAGGCAAAAATCGAAAATCGAGTTGAACTCCGCTGGGGATCAAAGAACTCATTGAGAGCAAATGGAGTTTTAATTAATTTTAATTTAGAACTAATTTGGACCGGTCATTGTCCCCCATTCCCAATCAGAGAATGTGGCACTTAACTGCCTTTGTTCTCACCTTATATACATTTTTGATTTCCATGGTAATAGATTGGAATGTTTAGGCCTGGCCACAGTTGTTTACCTTGCACCATGTGACCAGGTCAGGCTCTGGCCACAATGATGTATATACTTTATCAACTCAGGCAAGAAGAATTCCAGCACAAAATCAGAGCTGCAAAGGTAACTCTTTACAACCCCTCCAGTATGTTTCTCAAAACACATTTTGAGGCTTGTCTATCTTAAAATGTGCTAAAAGTTGCCCACCTTACAGTAAGAATTGTAGAGCGTGGAAGTTAAAGACTTTCTGTTTCTTTGTACAAAGGGAAAACATTTTTCCTTTATTATAAAGTATATACAAAAATTACAGAGCACTTATCAGTTGTAAGGGTAAATATATGCATGTCTGGTTATATGATAAAACTGTTTTTAACTTTTTGGAAGACTTCATATTATAGTTCCAAATGACTGTGTTGATTTAAATTGACACAAATATTTCTTTTCTTTTTTTTTTTTTTTTAGAAACATAAAAGTACAAAAACATATTGACAAACAGATACCCATTATCATAGAAAATAGTACAATCACAACTAATCTATAGACAAGGTGATATGGTCTCAACAGTAGTTGTTGCTTTATCCATTGATATCTTCGAATTGTAGATGTATGGACCCATATACAGACATGCAAATTTAGTCAGACT